>PVKS010008865.1:0-66467 GCA_004027875.1 Aplodontia rufa
GTCATTGTTTCTGATTGCTGTGTAATATTCCATGGTATAAATGTACCATAGTTTTTGGATCCATTCTTCCTGTGAGGGACACCGGGGTTGTTTCCATAGCCTAGCAATGGTAAATTGTGCTGCTATGAACATCGATATTGCTGTGTCACTGTAATGTGCTGATTCTAAGTCCCCTGGAAAGATACCCAGGAGTGGAATAACAGGGTCATATGGTGGACTCATCCCTTAGCCTTCTAATCATCATCTTATAAACAATTAGTTATCACTCCTTGATTACCATTGAAGGTCTTATTTCTTGTTCTCTTTGTCTAAAAAAGAACGTACCAAAGAGTTTCTCATCCTTATACATTACCCTTTAAATATAAACGTGACAAAAACCTTCCTTTTCCTTTTACCACATAGATTTTTTCCAGATTTTCTCTTGACTAAAATTCTCCTTAACTACTAGGTGTTCTCATTCTCTTCTATTCCTGCAAATCGTCCTTTCTCTTTATTATCAAAAATTAAACTCTTATTCCATGCAAATCATAGACCACAAATGCACATGAAATTCCAGTTTAAAAGTAGAGGAAGGAGGAGGATGAGGAAAAGAAGAAGCGGCCTTATCCCTGGCAGCTGTAATGGTCTTCTTTTCACTGCCATTTCCAACATTTAATGGGTTCCTGTGATGTTCAGGACACAGTACTGGTTAAGGAAAGCAGAAGCAAGCCACAGTCCGTGCCCTTAAAGCAACCTGCTTCTTGAAATAAGTTTGTGTGTCCCAATTTAGAAAAACCAGTGACAGTGAACCAGGGTGGGCTAAGTGACTGCCAGAGGAGGCGAGAAGCCTTTTCTGCAGAGAAATGGCTTCAAGCCATGTCCAGGGAGAGGACAGCTCCCTATCCACGCCCATGATGGAGAAAGCAGTTTCATTAGTTGCTAAGGGTAGAAGTCAGTATGTAAGATTCAGGTGAGACACTGGGTGTAGGCTGCTTTCCTTTAAAAAATAAAAAAGTAACATGAAGGAAACACAATAACTAGAAGTCATCCCAAGGTCAGAAGAGGAGTAGCTTTCTAGGTAAAAGCGTGCTGGGTGAAGAGGAAAGAGGAGGAAATTAATTAAGTAAGGACAAGAACAATGAAAACAGTAAACCTCTCTCTCTCTCTCTCTCTCTCTCTCTGTAGGGTATATTTTGCTCCTAGTCTTAGTCTCCTGAGGTGCATCTGAAAAAGAGAAAGGAAAGCTCAAAATAGAATGCACTGTGCTCCATGGACCACAATATAGGTGTGTAATGAATGCCTGGAAGGGAGCAAATAGGTTTTTCCTATAAAAAAAAAAAAAAAAAGAGCACACTCAGCTGTCACGTCTGAGTCCTTGCAGTAGGTGGATTTCAGAGTTGGGGCTGTCTGACCTCCAAGACACCTGCCTTCCAATCTGAGAGTCTATGATCTAATTTCCAACACACCCACTTTAAAAACTCCTGGTAAGCAATAACTGGCAACGTGATCACAATGGAAAAATCAGGCAGATGGGGACTCAGGGGCAGCCATACAGCTGCCTTCCAGAAAAGTGTCTTTCCCCTGAATATCGAAGGATAAGAGATGTTGGTTCATTCTTCATTCATTACACAGCAACACAGCTGAAACCCTACTATCCAAGGTATTGCTTTACCTAGAAGTACAGCTCAAAGCTACAAAATTAGAAAGCAACCCTGGCTCCTGAAGATGGTGCTTTTTCTCAAAAGCACTTCTCTGCACCCAAGGAAATTACTTTAGTCCAGCGCAATTTGCAGCAAGCCTTAATTCTTCTTGGGAAATAAGTTTTTTTGTTGTTGTTGTTGTTTGTTTGTTTTTAATTGATTTTTCTTCTCACAAAAAATGGATAAACAAAATGCATTATTCAAATACCTAATTTGAGTGTGGATTTCTTAATATACGGGATACCAGGCTCCAGATTTGCTACTGGGAGAACATTTTGGCACTTGTTAATTACTTTGTATGAGCAAATTTTTTTTCTGTATGAGCAAATCTTAAGTCTATGTGTCATCAATACTTATCACTTTAATCATGTCTTCTTCTAGCTTCTTTTGCAATGTAAGGCACTTCACTTGTTAGCTTGTAGCCAAAGGCATACATTCTACGATACATACTAATTCAGTTTCTCTACCAGGTGTATGGGACTTTCCTACCCCTTAGCTGTGTATCCTTAGGGCAACAGAGGGAGGTTCTGTGGGTGGTTAGTATTCTAGACTTCCTTCTAGTTACTGGGAAAGTACAACAAATTGATGAGATAGTAAATTAGGCTTTTGTTTAGTCAATTCAGCTTGACAGTAATGGTTAAGTTCAGAACTAGTTTATCAATAGCACTGAAAAATCAGTTGACTCTGTCACTTTGATACACCAGTGATTGCTGAGATGATCCAAAAGCAAGTGAACAGTGCACACCATTTAATTTTAGAAAATTCCTTTATCATTGCTGTTAAGTTACTCGTAAGGTCTGGCCACTCAAATGGTGGAAATGAACTGATGTACTAGATCGTTCTGTATGCTGATGAGCTTAGGTTACCTGCAAAAATTGGGTGGCAATACAATTCTCCATAGCTAGGAAACAAATCTGAAATTACAGAAATAAGGGTCTCTAGACTCACTGTATACAATGATGCTGCTCCCATAATGAAACCCACCTACTCTGCATGGTTCAATAGGACAAATGTGCAAGTAGAATTCAATAGCTTGCAGATCTGTTGAACAGTTCTTCAGTCAACTATAATTTGAAGTGTGGTTTTCTGGTTTCCAAAAGTAACTTTCTGTCTTTGTGTTCCTTTTCAGACCCACCCCAAATTATAGTTTTGGCTGTGAAAAAGAGTTGGAAGAATGACTACATAGTGGAAAAGGTATTTTTTGAAAGGTAATTGCCCTGTTTGTTAGTCTTGCTCCAAATATGGCCCACAGAGTCAAAATACATCAAAATGACATAAGGCAGCCTCATTGCAAAGTTGACCTGTGCATGGTTCATGCCTTTCACTAGCTGGAGACATATGCTCCCAAATACCCTGTCACAGATCATCTGCTAGGGAGATACTGGCTTTCTTCCAACACCTCAGAGATTCTCCAAGGGGAAAGGAAAATTCTGAAAACATTCCGTCCAGTGGGGGCTGCTCCTGGGAGGGAATCTCATCTAATTCTTTCAGATCTTTGTTCTCTGTTTGGCAGTAAGGAATCACTGCAGAAATTTATATCTATCCCCAAAGTAGCAAGTGAAAGTATATCTCTACCACAATGTTCCGTAGTGACAGTGTAGTTATACAGTGTGTTCAACAGGTATTTACTGAGAGCCTATTACATGTCAGGAGACATTTTAGGCAACTGAGATACATCAGTGAATGCTCTTCATGGTTGACGTTCATGGTAAGGGGCAACAGGAGAACAAGATAAAAGTAGACATAATAACTAAATTACATACTAAGTTAGTAGATGATAAAGACTAAGGAAAATAAGGCTGGAGCCAGAGAAAGAGCATTTTGTATGTTGGGAGTCAGTTAACAATTAAGGTAGAGTGATCTGGGTAGACCTCTTTAAGAAAGTACTATTCAAGCAAATGCTTATAAGGGGAAGGAGAGTGCTGTCAAGGACAATCATTTAGGCAGAGGGAAGAATCAGAGAAACAGCTGTAAGGTAAGAATATGCCCCTCATATTGGAAAAGTCTGAGGTCAGTGTGAACCCTGCCAGAGAGGCTGCAGTGGGGAGAATACAGAGATGGAAGAAGAGCCAAGAAGAATAGGAGTACAGGTTTTTACCAGTGCTCTTAAAACTTTCAAGTGCATCTCAGTTCCTGGGATCTTGTGAAAATGGAAAGCCATATCCACTTGGTCTAGAGGTGAGCTTCTGCATCGATAATATCTTCTAATTATAGTAGCAGGATTTCTGACCATTGTAAAGGATGTTTACTCTAAATAAAGTGAGACTCTGTTGTAAGATTTTGAGTATTGAGAACAGACTGTCATTGGGGAGAAGAAGAGAAACAGACCAGATTAGGAGGCTGTTATGATATGGACAAGAGGAGATGAGGACTTTGACCAAGGAGGTATCAGTGAAGAAGAGTCAGGACATGTTTTGAAGGTCAGGCTATCAAAATTCCTTGATGCATGAGAATTTTTTTATGACAGAAAGAGAGGAACCAAAATAATGCTGAAGTATGTGACCTGAGAAACCAGAAAATGAGTGACCATCAACTGAAATGGGGAATACTGCCAGTGGATCATACACTTGGAATTGTTTGAGTTTGGCTTGGACATAGCACATTTGGCAAGGTTAGGGCAGATTCTGACATTTAGAAGAAAGGGCCAGACTGGAGACCAGTAATAGCCCTGCGGCACTCCAACAGGTTTAGCTCCTGGAGTTTTACTAGGGAGTCCCCAAGGAAATAACAGAGAGGAAGCCTGGCAAGAGAATTCCTCCTCAAGTTTTGCTGTCAGCAGTGCCTGTGGGTTGAGTGTTTGGAATCTCTTCCCCCTTACCACATCCCAGTCATGCAGCTAACCATGCCATTAGGCCTTTAGCAATGACTCGTAGACAGATGGAGAGTGGGTGTAACGGTGCACTTTCCTACCCTATGAATCATTCTCTGTGGTAGAGCTTCATCCAACATCATGAGCTACCATTTAAACAGCCAAATGCTTGGAGTCTTTATATAGTTTGTTGAAATAGGTCCAGAACAAAAACCATTTAAGGGAGCAGCATAAACATTAATTCATTTAACAACAACATGCATTACAAGGTATAAGGACTGGCCTAAACAAAGCAGGAAGTTCAGAGAATCCCCTATGAGTCTTACCTATTCTGTTGCAGTATACTGTACAACTGAGCATGGCATGGTGCACCTCAAGAAAAAAGAAACTGTCACCCCTGTCCCCCACTGACCCTGGAAATCTATGTTGGATCCACTTCTCAAAACTGCCCTTTTGGCCTGGCCTCTGGTGCTATCCTTTTCTTTATTTGATGCCCTACTGTTGGGATATTAGGTTGGTCCACTTTCCTGAAACACATATGTACCTCAGTTCTACACATGCCCAAAGCCAACTGCAGTTTCCAAAACCTAGGAAGGACAAATCTGTAGGCCTCCTGCTTATTTAGGACTAGAAATAGCTTGTTCTTTACTCGAGAACATTGTAAAATAAAAGAGATTAATATTGTAAGACTGTGTGATAAATAAGCCAGGGTGTGTGTGTGTGTGTGTGTGTGAGAGAGAGAGAGAGAGAGAGAATATACATTTTGATGTAGACATATAAGTAGGCTATCAGCATAATACATTCATATCATTGATACAAGATGGAGTCATTTCTGGTGATGGGAGAGACTGCCAATCCATAATATCCACCCAAAGGTTAAGTGTGTGCCTCATAACTTTCTCGTTTCTATTAATAGTTCACTCTGGATCTCTCATCCATGAATTTACCCATACCTTTTCTGAAACTATTGACATTTTAGAATACACCACCTCCTGGGGGTAATGACAGAGCATTTTATGCATCACTGGAAAGTGACAATGGAAGAGATATCTGTCAAGGCCTGCTTTGGTTTCTGCTCCCAAGACCCGCTTCTCCCCACTGTGGGGGACACAATTCTGCCTATAGACAAAGCCCAGGCCCAGGCTCTGGGACCAGTCCTGTCTTTGTCACAAGGATTTAAAGAGTTCTCCCTCAGTCTTTAGGAGACTCAGAAGCAAATCACCACAGTCACCAGTTCTGTTAGACTACACGACCCAGTTCTATAAATGGGCTTCTGTCTTGTTCCTGAGATCAGTTTCCCACCTTGCACCCCAGTTCTGAAAGCATTATCATTGTCTCACTCCTTTGCATCTAAATCCCAAACTTGGGCATCTGCCTAGTCTGCCAGGCCTTCTAGGAACAGTCGATGCCTGTTTCTTCCAGGCCTCTGCCTGCGTGATGGGAATCCATTCCCTGAACGCTGGAACTTCTGCTGTCTCCTGAAGCTGCCTATCTACACGCCTGTCTGTGTCATGATCCCACATTCATGTGCTCCACCCACCTTTTAGGACAGCACAGCTATCTGGCATTTGACCCTCCAAATGCATTGCCTGCTGGACCCACCTGTTGTTAAAGGCTTAACTGTATGGATACTGTGGTACATGGATATTTGTTCTATCATGTGCACATGTGTGAGAGAAATAAAGAATGTAAACCTGGGCCACTGCTTACTACTCTGCAGATCACGTACCTTTGCACACGTGATTGAAGAAGGGCCTATATGCAATGTGAGAAAGGTATGGCACCCTACAACGTAAATGGCACCCCTGGAACTGTGTTGGGCAACAACCCAGGTGCTCATCTCCTGAAGTCCTGACAATACAACCAAGAAACTGCGATTTCAGCTAGTTATGTGTTTATCAGCATATCATTTAATTATATACTTAAACACACTCAAATTCAGAGGGAAAAAGTGAAGCAACATGCCTGTTTCAGGCATTGGTGAATTTAAATAATTTAACAGACAATAAGGAGTAAATTTTTTTCTGACAATAGTTAATAACAATTATTGTTTATTCTAAAATAAAATAGAACAAAGGAATTTGAATGATCCCAACACAAAGAAATGATGTCTCTTAGAGATGATGTCTCTGCTAATTACTCTGATCTCACTATTACACATTATGTACATGTGTCAAAATATCACACTGTACCCTGTAAAAATGCATGATGATTATGTCAATTTAATAAAAGAATAGTTTTTCCTACTTGAAATATGAGGCCAGGCAAACTGATGTCCCAGGACAGATGGCTTAATCCTAAATGATAAAGTACATATTTCAGACTGCAATGGGCCTTATAGCACATGTGGCCTGAGGTGTGCCAAAAGTCATTCATACTTTCAATCATCTCCTCCTCCCACCATCAGAGATCCTAGACTCCTCATCATTAAAGTCAAGTTTTAGGATTAAATTGCAGACCTATTTTACATCCTCATTTTCCTTTCTACGCCTTCCAAAATATTTTTTATCTTGGCGTGTTAGGTAGTCATCTTAACATAAAACAGCATTATTGACTCAGTGACTCATAAATAAACTTCAGAAGGGCTACAACACAGGCCAAATATGTGGGGGAAGAAAGGGAAAGACTATAACGTCAAGACATAGGGGCTACCTAATATACTCTGCAGAACAGTGGAAACCATAAGGCAGGATATGTGAGATCCAGTAGGGCTAGACTGCAAAAGACCTGTGCAGTCTTGGAAAAGTCATGCTAAGCTCTGGGTGTTTGGTCTTTCAACTATAAACACAAGAAGATTAGATTAGCTGATTTTTAAGGCACTTTCCCCCACTAACTTTGCAAGCCATAGATCTGGAAGCCAATGCATTTTCTGCACAGAGCATGAGGACCCTGAATGAACTGATGCTAAAGGAATCCTCAAGAAGGGTGAAGAAATGCCCCAAATCACCTCTGCCTCCTCCAGGATTCTCCTCAAGGCAGCTCCAAAGGAAGGTGAATGTTAAATTGCAAAGCAGGTAGTCTAGCAAGAATAAGTGTTGTTTAAAAAGTGGTTTTCATGGGCACCATTTAAAATTTAAGGAAATTGGAAGCTTCACACATTGGCATTCATTTAAAAGGTGGTGCTTTTGAATACTTGTTATATACATCAAAATAAAATTTTCCTTCATAAATTAGAATACAATGTACTTGGTTAATTCTAGCAAGGTATTCATGCCACATTAATCTGAGTCATAAAATAAAGTATTTATGGATCTTATTCAGCCCTCTAAGAACCAAGTGCCATATGGCAGGTGGTGGTGGAATATGAGTGAGGTTTGCAGATGAGTCTTCCTGCTCACACTCAAAGGCATGCATCTTCATCCTTCTAGATCCACTCATGTCCTCTGTTCTTCAGGCTTGGTGCAGGCCCCATTTTTCCATAAGCAGCTCTACAAAGACTGTGGTGCAGCCACTCTTCCTGATTTCCCATGCCACCTATGTTGTGCCACGTCCTCTGCATGTTTGCTGATCATCTCCTATTTGCAAGTTCTGACATTCCCTCTAGATTGAAAACTCCATCAAACCAAAATATCCTGATGCATTTCTCTTTTATGTGTACAAGGGCCTGGCCCTAGAAGCTGACACATATTTAGTGTTCAACAAGCGTGTACTGAATGCAATTCATTTCATAGACTTTTGAGAGTCCACTGTGGCCCTGGTTGGAAGATACAAAAACGGATTACAGAATTTCCATCTTAAAAGCTTTAATAAAGAGAAAGTGATTACAATATCAGTAAGGTATATATAAAAACAATATTTGCAATCAATGAGGAAAACTATATATTTCAAATGACAAGCTAAGGTAGTGGTTTTCTAACTTTAGTATCCTTTGGATTCACCTGGAGAAAACTTCTTGCAAGGCTCTGCTTCCAGAATTTCTTATTGAGTTTAAGATATGGCTGGAACATTTTTATTTTTTACTATTTCCTAGGTAATGTTGATGCCGCTGGTTCAGGGTTAATTCTTGGTGGATCACTGGACTAAGGAACAAATGGGCTCTAAAATAAACAGCCTCTCAGCAGCTAATTTTACCTTGTTATTTAAAGGAATGGGGAGGGCACTGTCATGTACACAGTGTGAGTGAAGATGTTGACATAGAAGCACCCACAATGCTTGCAGACAGAAAGCAGCCCTACAGAGAAAGGAGACTGCAGAATTCAGGGGTATTATTTCAGGGGGCTGTAATGTCATGTTAGGGAACCTGGGTCACTTATTAGACTGCAGAGAATATGGGGACTATTGTACATGGATTCCAAGAAGAGGCTGACAGGAGGCAATGGCAGAACAGACTAGAGGGCTTGATAATTAAGCCACCAGACCAAGCTGTCTTTATTAAGTGGAAACTGAAATAGAACTGAAGCATGTGTTCTTCCAAAAGTCACTCCATATGTTCCTGGGGTTCATCAGAGTAGGCAGGACAAAGGCCGCTGAGTTGGGGCTTGGGATTCTACTGTTATCTCTTTCTTTCTCTCTCTCTCACACACACACACACTCACACATACACACATAGAGGTACACCAGAATTTAGCAATGCCTCCTCACACACCCACTTGAGGAGTATTTAGCTCTAAAGTTTAGATTTAGCTCAGCGCTTAATGCATGAGCATAGAAACATTAGCAAATGTTTGTGGTGCTATGGTTCTCTCAGTTCAGCTCAGAAACTGAGCTGAAGAGGAGCAATATGGTATCGAACCCCCTAATTGGGCACTATTTGAAAAAAATAATTGAGTTTCAGCTCTGTCTTTCAAAATAAAAAGAAAAAAAAAACACAGCAGTCATATAATACCAAGCAATATTTGAAGCATAATAAATATATTATTAAATTCTCATAAAAGAATGATCATCATTTTTGTTTTACAGATGAGAAAACCAAGACAGAGAGAAGTAAAAAAAAAAAAAATTAAAAAAGCCACTTAGCCAGTAAGAGGCAAGCCAGGATTAGAATGCAGAAAAGTCACAGGGGATGCTATACTTGTTTTGCATTCTCCACCCGACAAGGATCCTGAGGTTACACGTGTGTTTGAAAACTAAAGTTTTGATTTGCAGATACCTTCTTCCCTGCTGTCATCCCTTTTCCCTTTTCTTCTTTTCTTCCAAATTATTGAGCATCTATGATGTATCAAGCACTGTGCAAATAGTTTGAAGTCGCTTTTTAAAAGTTGAGCAAAGAAACTGTTCTAAGTAGGGAAATAATTCTAGCAGTGAACTGTATATGTGGTAGTAAGGTCTTCAGAAAGATCAAACCAATCCGTGAGGCCACCCTCTTGAAGTGCAGCTTTGGCTACACTTGCAACTTAATAAAATTCTGGGAGCTCATCCTCAGCCTCATTTAGTTTCCTGTCACAAACCACTCTGAACCTTTTTGCAATGCCAAATAGGATTCAAAACCCCCTGGTAAAAGATAGTGTAAAGAGGGCTTTTATATAGTTTTGGGGGGAAATCTTAAAACACATTCATCTGAAGTCTTCTTTCAATTCTCCTATGGAATGCTAACCTTTATTTGCAGTTTGTGAGATTAATGTCAAAAGCTTACTATAGCCTGAGGTTTAAACCAGAGAGATTCTGACTTGGTCCTGAGGCAGGTACCTTTGTAGCTTTCTAATCTCTTTCTCAGAAGTTTGGGGGCTTTTAAGAGAGGTTGGTGATGTTCCCTGCAGAGGATTTTCCGTCTGTCATTTCGGGGGTGGGAATGCATGAGAGTGATATTAAGAACCGAAGTTTAAATTTCTCTACACTTGGCTTAATTGCCATTACTGGCCTAACTGCAGGTACAGGACTCACAGAGAATGCATGTCACTTGCCATCTGTAGCCGGAAGGTACTTGAATCAAACCGAATCTGTTCAGGATACAAAAGACACTTTTAACATATGCAGATGCCTGAAATGGCTTTACAGACCCAAATCCTTTTAATAAGCTTGAGACAGGCCTGAATTTATTTAAATGTCTAATTCTAAATGTACGAATGCCTGGTAGTAATGTTTACCATCTGTCTGACACTGCCTGTTGAGGTAATTGTCAAGCTACAGTATGACATATGGTGCACATATTTGGACCTTAAATATAACAGCCTTGGCATGAAACAATTGGAAACCAAGATTTAATCTTTGGTATCATTCAAGTTGGAGTTGAACAAACAGACAGTTCTGGGCTATTGCTGTTTTCTTCCTTTATGATAAATACTCCTCCGTGGGCATGCCCGAGAACAGCCTTTGAGTGGCATCCTGGTTTCAATGGACTGCCTTTTTCTTGCTCTGGCTCTGTCCCTTAGAAACCCAGTTGGGATGACAATTCTGTAGTGGAGCCAGGAGCCAGCCAGTCTTGGGCCCTGTCAAGATTTGGTCTCAGCCAAGAAGTATAAGGAGTGTCCTCCTTCAGATCCCAGAAGGGTTGTGGCTTTGGGAGGACAAGGCAGAACAAGGCCATAAAAAATGCACCTCTTCTCACTCTTTTCATCTCCTTTCTATCTTTTTTCCCTAATTAAGCTTTCTCGTCATCCTGACAAATATGATGGTATCGGTGGAAGGGAGGAATAGAGACTGACAGCTCCAGGAGTCCCCAGCGCCCTGGGGGAGATGCACATGGCTCCCAGAGAGGAGAACAACACCCTTTTCAAGTTATTTTGGTGAAATGATAGGGACCTTAGAGTGACAAATATCTCCGGCCCTGCTCTCTTTTTTCTTTAAATACTAGCAGCACTGTAGCATTAGATACAGCTGCGTAGATGCCGAAAGCCTGACTTGAAAGACCTACTTTATGTGCGGATTAGAGGATGAGTGCAGCTATTGTGGTCACAGTCGCTGTCTGGATCTAAAGTGATGTAAATATGGCAACAGGAATAATGTAACTCTTGCAGTAACGTAACTAAGAATGTGGTCAAAGGCTCTTCTCAATGGGTATGGCACGTCATTATACATTGCACTCCATACAATAATAGCATCCAGGAAAGCGTCGACAGACACTCCTTCTCCAGCCCTGCCTCTGTCCCTTGGCTGCACTACCTACTGCCTATTGATTTACCAAAGGAGGCAGGGGAATTCTGGAGGATGAGCAGGACAGTCAGCAATGGTGTGTGTGCATGAATTTCCACACAATTTAGGAAGCCTCGAAGATTAAAATGACAATTCACTAGGCCAGTCACAGAGGTAATTCAGCCTTGGATCTTTCCCAGTCTGAAACGATGACTTGATTCCATATTTTGGTATCCTGCCAAGTTCTGTATTTAAGCCTCAAGCTTAACATGTCCTCTGTTCCTAATTAGCAACCAGGCTAAATTTAGCAAAGGTTTCAATGGTTCCACTACAGTCACAAAATGATTCTAAAATCTAACATGAAGGTATGTCACTTGATGGATCTAGGAAAAGACAAACCAAACCTGATGGTGCCTCTCTGGAATCTGATGGCTTGGGATGCTAAGTATTTTTGAGGTGAAGGGATAAAATTGGCCATTACATATGTACTAAGATCCTGAAATGGAAATTTTCCTCTCTGGATGCCTGGAATATGCACTGCAGCAATTCAGAGCTGCACTTGGAGAGGAGAGATCTGACTTCCGGGAAGCAGTAAGAATTTTCATGAGATTTGTTGCTCATGCTTTCCACTCATTTTTGATTCCCATTTGTCTCTGATCCTGACCTCATCTGTCTGCTATAGTCTCCAACTGATCCAAAACCCCTAGCACATTTCCACCACTTTCCCACAACCCCCAAACTCTACACACCTGGAGACTGAAGTTGCCCTTCAACAATACCCCACACATAAGCCTTGCCTCCTTCAACCTCTCTAGTGCTTTTGCCTCCCTCTCTGTGAGTTTTTATTTTGAAAAATTTCAAAGCTACAGAGGAGCTGCAAGAATAATATGATGAATGATGATCAGGTGTACAACCTTCCCCTCTATCCAGTTATCAGTATCTTGCCAAATTTACCTTAGCTTTCTTTTTCTCTTCTTATGTGTATGTGCAGGGATGTATATTTATGACCTATGTCATATTTTTATTTTTGTTGTTGAATGATTTAAAAGTTAGACATCCCAAATTACATCTTTGTAAGTGTTTCTGCATGTATGTCCTGGGAACAAGATATTATCCAGATAACTACAGTGACCATCATCCCAAGTCAGGAAATAATGATGCTGGACTACTAGCTTCTACATATTCAATGTTCACATTATCCCATAATCTTCTTTATCAGTCTTTTATGCAGGAAAGTGAAGTTTATGGAAGATCTCGGCCAGTTGTTTTGCAAAATGCATCCATCGCTTTAAAATTTGTGTTGTAACCTTTCCTTCTTCATTAGTGGTTTCACAAGTGGCTGGATGTGGCTTAACATCATATCCTTGCTTAATAAATAGACCAAAGATGCAGGGTACCCTGTGGGAAGGCATACAGCTTACTGCTGGCAGGGATAAGTGGGGACAGCACCTTTCTCCTGATACCCAGTCAAGGACCAGATAGGGGAACTGAGGCAAAAGAGCATGTTTACAGTCCTTTTTTCCCCCTGCATCCTAGGTCTTCCACAACCATAAATCTAACTTCTGTAGGGCCAGAAGTTACTTCTGGCTACAGTCACACTGAGTCACGGTAATTCTGTCTCCCATCCATGTAACTGCCTGGTGATGGATTCTAGGAATGAGCCAAGACTTTACTCCCATTCCTCTTTATTCCCAGAGGGAAGGTAATTTTCACTCCTTCCACAAAGAGAAAAACCAAGAGGACAGCTTCCCTGGATTTTTTCCTTCGAAGTAGCTGATAAAATTAGAGGACAAATCTGAGCATGCCCAAGTTAGCCTTTCCCTCTTTTGTTCCAAGCTGCCTGCCTGAGGAGACACATGTACATGCTCACTGCTACGTGTGTGTGTGGAGGGGGGTGTGGTGAGGCCATACGTTCAATTTAGAGGGCATGTTAAGGCACATCAAAGCCACATGACATTCTCTAATTAGTTTTATCAAAAATAAAGCTGCTGTTTTGATGTTTATCTGTCTGATGCCTGCAATTCCCTGTTGTTTTAAATCTCAGGAGGGAAAAAAGGTTTTATTTATGGGCTTTCCAAATCCTCCACTTTTCTTAACCAAAACAGTGCAATGAAGGTTTCCTACCTCCCTTGAGTGGGGTGGAATAAGCTCTCTGCTAACTCTAGCTTATCCATCTTGAAAGGGAGAAAGGATTGCCAAGGCTATAGGGCAGTGGGACAACTGAAGGCTGCTCAGGCAGGGTAGGGGCAGTAAGGACAGAGGCAAGCAGCCAGCATCACTGAGCCCTGGCCAGCTGGTCTACCTGGAGACTCCATGAAGAATTCAGAAGGTGGGAGGAGAGGTCCATGATTCTGATCAGCAGGTTCAGAAAAGATGAAAACGGATGGGTAAAGCCCCATTTTAAACTCTTTGGAGAAAGGGCACACCTGGTTGAGTAGAGAGGGCTTGGTGGCCAGCTGCTAACGGTTGACACACTTGCTACGGAAACTGAGCCAGCATCCCTACCGGGATCTCTGGACACACTCCCACTTCTTTACCAGGAGGTGACTGGTGTTTCCCTTTCTGGAAC
The DNA here is from genome assembly GCA_004027875.1 of Aplodontia rufa. NCBI lineage: Eukaryota > Metazoa > Chordata > Mammalia > Rodentia > Aplodontiidae > Aplodontia > Aplodontia rufa. Next base: position 14,066 of record PVKS010008865.1, read on the forward strand.
AAAGCCTTTCCCTCAGATAAAAAAAATATCCTATTGTGAGTTGGAGGGGAGGATATAGGATAAAAGTTAAGTGGCAATAAATATAAGGATTGGGGTCCCTTGGTCTTTTGTTTATGACACTAAGACTCTAAATTCTTCTGAGTGGTTTTTGGTTCCTTTCTGAGTGTGGGAATACATGGAAGAAAAGGAATTCTTATTCAAAAACAGAGGTAAAACTTCCTTGGCCCTGAACTGTCACATCTAGAGTTATATATGTAACAGTGTGTGGATGTAGATGTGTGCACATATATGCACATGTGCACAAACACAAGCAGAGATATTGCTGCTGTCCCTCAAGGCAGAGTGAGGTTAATGTTCATGCCATCTCTGTGTGGCTGGAAATACTTGAATAGTTTGACAAATATCATTTACCTCCCACCTTCAAACACATAGGTTTGCCTTTCTACCCAGAGTGTGGAAAAAAACAAACAAACCAGAAAAACCCAAAATGGCCCAAGTCTGCTTCCCTGGTACTGACTGAAATCATTGGTTCAAATATATTGGTTGGCCTCTTGTTACAACTTGAGACCCTGTGATTATGGGAATTGTCACAGTGCAGGACACAACTTAAATGTTTAATAAGAGAGTCAGACATGTATGACCTTGCCTGGGTGTGAAAGAGTAGGGTGTGGAAGTTAACAGCCTGTGGTTTTAGACACAGTTGTGTTGCTTATTAATTTGGTGAATGAGCAAGTCACTTGACTTCCTCGAGTCTCATTTTCCCTGCCTTTAATGTGGGGATAATAAAAAAGGAGTATCTTGTTGTTGGAGAATGTCTTAATGTGGTAATGCATGTAGCTGAACTCCTGGAGATAATGAGAAATTCATACACTTTTGATTAGTGCAGGGCTAGTTCTTTTTTTTTTTTTTAAGAGAGAGGGAGGGAGAAAGTGAGAGAGAGAAAGAGAGAATCAATTTTATTTATTTTTTCATCTGGCCTTTCTTTCTCTGACACTTAGTTGTGCATGTGGTGCTGGGGTTCGAACTTGGGTCCTCGTGCAAGCTAGAAAGTGCTCCAACCGCTCAGCCACCATTACAACCTGCAGGGATAGTTCCTTATCAACAAATTTCCGTACTGAAAAAAATCCTCACTGGTCCTTCATGTCATCATCTGCAGAATGAAAGTGGCAGGATCAGACTCTCAATGGATCAGTAAGCACCTGCCTATTGCTTTGTGTGTTGGTGTGTGTGGGGTTAAAGGTACCATGGACAGGGATGGTATCAAGTCTTAGGAAGTCTTCATAGGAGGCATTTGGAGTTCCAATAACTTGGGGGAAGTTTTTTATTTTTTAAATAAAAATTCCTTACTTATATAAAGTACTGTATAAGTACCTGCATTAGTCCACAGTTAGAGAACGCCTTTTCTAGGCAGATGAAAATCTCAAGCTATGTTGGAAAAATAATTGGATCCATGAAAATTTGACAGACATTGTTCCAAAGCCTTGTACTATCAATTGAATCTAGACATTACCCTCTTTCACTGGCCACCAGATATTCTGAATTAAACAGATCACACCAAATTCTTACATTCCTACCATAATTCCATAATGATAAACTACAAAGTAAGCACAGGTTATTGTGCCAATTGAAGGGGACTGCTACACTCAAACGAAGAGCTGTGACTAAATGAATGCGCTCTTGCTGCCCAGTGGCTTTCCTTTATGGTTGTGGGACTTCTCCAAAGGTTGGTGTCGTTGGGAAAAGGAGGTTATCAATTTGTCCTTAGTAAAAGCATTGGCCATACTCAGTCTGCACAGATCACACACTGAATATGTGCTCAATTGTATGAACATGTGTGTGTATGTGTGTGTTTGTGTTTGTGTGAACATAAAAAGCTTCAAAAACAGTTAAATGTCAAATGCTCTCAGTTTCTTGTGCTGCTTCCATTTTGTTTATTTTTTCCTTGTGATGCTCCAGTTTGGTTGTCTTAGATTCCCTAAAGATCCTGGGTTCCTCTATTCCAGAGATAGTTAGTAGGGATGTAGGGGAATAAAGTGAATGTATGCATCAAATCTAGACTTTAGTGCTAGGATGAAAGGTATCTGATTTCTACTGACCATGTAAGGAAAATGGAGTACAGCGCCATACACTTTTCTTACCCAAAGTCCTACAATGACACCTTCATTCTTCTAATCTGATACTGGCAGTTAAAGCCCAAGCTATGTGGCCACAGCACATTCAAAAGCAGAATTGGGCCTTGCCACTGCCCTTGATGGGCAGCCATTCAGGTAAGTGAGAGGACCCTTGGCAACCCTTCTCACACTGACTCACTCTGCCTTTCTTGCATGCCATCAGACTTCTGAAGGGACCTTCCTTGGTCATGCAGGTCTTTCTTTCATGATCCTTCCAAACCATGGCTTTCCTTCTCATGGGAGCTCTTTTTATTTAATTGAGAAATTTATTTGTTGAACAATAATACAAGTTTTTAACAAAATAATATAAAATGTATATAGATTCTGAAGATTAGATTTACCCCCAAGAGTGCCTCCCCCCAATTACCCACCCTTATCCCTCCCTTACCGATTCCCAAAACATCTCTTAAAAAGTATTAGGTTGTGTAACAATACACCTTATCTGGATTTAACACATTATAATAGACCACTTTTCTCAATGTCCAGGGTCTAGTTCCAGCCTCCACAGATGAGTGAAGACATTCAACCCTTGGTTCTCTGGGTTATGCTGATTTCACTCAGCATAATTTCTTCCACAGCCATCCATTTACCTTCAAAGGCTGCAATATCATTGTTTCTAATTGCTGTGTAAAATTCCATGGTATATATGTACCACAGCTTTTCGATCCATTCATCCAGTGAGGGACATCTGGGTTGTTTCCATGATTTAGCTATTGTAAATTGAGTTTCTTTGAACTTAGATATTGCTGTGTCACTGTAATGTGTTGATTCTAAATCCCCTGGAAAAATACCCAGGAGAGGAATTGCAGGATCATATGGTGGGCTCATCCCAAATTTTTTGAGGATTCTCCACACTGCTTTCCAGAGGGGCTGTACCAGTCTGCAGCTCCAACAGCAGTGTGTTAGCGCGCCTATCTCTCCACAGCCCCTCTAGCATCTATTATTGTTTATTTTCTTCATTTTTGCCCTTGTGACTGGCACGAGGTGATATCTTAATGTAGTTTTCATTTGGATTTCTCTGATTACTAGAGATTTAGAGCACGTTCTCATGTATTCATTGGCTCGATCCATGTCCTCTGTTGGGAAGATTCTATTTAGCTCTTTGGCCCATTTATTGATTGGGTTGTTTGTGTTTTTGTAGTTGAGGTTTTTGAGGATTTTGTAGATTCTGGATATGAATCCCCTGTCCGAGGAATCATATAGCCCATGATTCTCTCCATTTCCGTAGGAAACCTCTTGACTCTTTGGATTGTTTCCCTGGCAGTGCAAAAGCTTTTTAGCTTAATGGCATCCCATTCACTGATTTTTGACTTTACTTCCTTCACTTTAGGAGACATGTTGAGAAAGTCTTTGCCTACTCATATGGGAACTCTTAAGGTGTTCCTTACTGTACACAAAGCATGAGCCCATGACTTTGAATACAAAAGAGTGACCTAATATATGAAATAGGACATGTTTGAAGTTTAGGTTTCGCCTCTTGAAAATGAAAAAATTAAACTCTTTAGAGCATTTTATTGTAATGAAAAGTGCAGTTAGTATGGTATATCTGTCACAGCTTGCCAATTAGGTAAAATGAAATATTTTGAATGGCACCTGTCATTTGTTAGATGCAAGTGTGTAAGCTTCTTTCTCCTTGGTGACCACAACACTTACCAGAGGGCTGACTGATGTTTTTGTTTTTCAGGAGGATGCCTGACCACTTGGTAAACTTAGCTGCATCATAGCAGTAACAGCCATGGCCTTGAGAACAGCAGGGGCACATATTAGAGAAACCAAGACACTGAGAGTCGGAGACTTGGGCTCTAGTCCAGTTCCTTTATTTACTAGCCCCATGACTTCACAGTCACCTCACTTCTCTGGGCCTGCTTTTGCTTATCTCCAAATGCCTATTCTATCAAATTCACAAAGTGTGCTAAAGAGCAAGAGAGATGCTAGTGTCGTTGTGCACTTTCAGTGTCAGGGTTCAATATAATGATGCTGGGCTGTCAATTTCAAATGCTCTAGAGGCTCCTCCTTCAGGGCTGCTGCTCTGAGGGGGACTGTCCTTCCAACTTTAAGCTATGGACACTCAGAAAGATCTGAAGTAAAATCTGGGACCAGAAAAGGCCTACATTTCCCATATCTGGACCAATGTCATCAGCTCCTGATACATGGGATGTTCATGTATCTGGAGTTAGTCCCAACTGGAAGTAGAATGCTGAGGATCTATACTTTTAGGATCATTCTTGGAACCATAACCTGGCTGTATAGCCAGATAGCTCTTCATCAAGCAAGTCTTTTACTTCCCTGTTCATTGTCAACTATTTACTACATTTATTACGCATTTAGTGAGTTGCAGACATTGAACAAAGCTGGCTTATTTTGTCTTCACAGAAATTCTGTATATTATTTACAATGACCATTTTAATGATATGGGAACTATAGCTTTCCATGTTCATCTAACTGGTAAGTGCCAGATTAGTTGGATTTCTCCAAAGTCCTTTCTCTTTTGAGTTCATCACAGATAAACTCACACTTTCTATGAGCAACAGATGTGCATGGATCTGTTCAGCATAGTCCCACTCAGTTTCTCTTCTGGTAAAGAAGAGTTTACATTTACAATGAAGATTCAACATGCTGAATGGTGACTCAGGTATATATTACTTAAAAGGAAACCAACTTAGAGAAAGTTATTTTTCCCCTACAAAGATGTATCAGCAGAGGAATATTTGAACATAATCTTAGAATTTGTTATATCACTAAAGGTCAAGCTTCCCAGGACATCTAAAATAAAATTTGAGTTCAAAAATTTAATAGTGCAGATTTTTCATTATATTATTTGAACAACACAAGTATAAAGCAGTGTGCAGTCATAAAATAGACTCTATCAAGGAAGAAAAACTGTATTGGTTTTTAAGATTTATCAACACAAAAATGAATCTAATTACTGATTTTTACAGATATTTTGCATTAAGGCTTTAAACAAAAATGTGATTGGAATCTGGGAAGGGGATACCACAGTATACTCACCTTTTGCATTCTTATTTGACTTAACTTCCAAGGGTAAATCATAGTGACAACATGGTCCAAGCAAGTATTCTTCATAATCAAAGGACATGTTTCTTGTCTTGGACCTAAGAGTTTGGGTCACAGGACTCAGGAAGGTGGAAACTAAATACATGGAGGTAGTGTCAAGAGACACTTCATGTCCCATTGAACATTTTATGGTCTGGAAGAGTTTGAAAATTTGTTACAAAAGATGTTCCATTCATTGGGTTATAGGGAAGATGATGTGACATGCCCCTGTCATATTCACATGGTTTGGTCACAGATTTTACCAATTACTATATAGCCTTTAGTATTTTTGTCCCCTAGCATTTTTTTTTCCTTTCACACCAAGGCCAGAGGTGGGAGAGCAGCATCTTTCTTTCCATGTGGCCTTATTCCAGGAAGCCGTTTTATTCTGGGGAAGAGTAACCAAAACTAAGGAGCACAGATCATGCAGCTAAATGCTAGATTCCCAGAGAAGCTCACTTTCTGTAGTGTACTTTTTAACTCACAGAATTTATTTATGTTCTCTCTCTCTCTCTCCTTTCTGTGGTCAATGACATGGGTCAAAGGCATTTAATCAAACCCTTATAGAGGGATGGGTCCCATCACCATGCAATGTGACGATCTAATTTGTCTTCTGTCAAAAAATGTATTTTGGGAACAGAGCCGAATATGATAAGTGTGATGTCTTTTTACGGTCACTGCTGAAATATGTGCACGGCACAGATTTGCTAGGCTCATTATTTCATCTGTCTCTGGGTAAATATTGAAATAGTTTTTAGTGTGGATGCTAAATACTGAGGAAACATGGGGAAATGTTTTCTTGATTCCTCTCTGAGTTCAGTTAGCTAAAGCAAAAATTACCTTCTGGTCTCTGAACCAGAATAATTGATAATCAAGAAGGCAATACAATAATGGAAAGGTCTACAGGCCAGATGCCTGATTGCTGTTGGAGAAATAATGATGTAAATGAAGCTTATAGTAAAACAAAAACAAAAAACTCCTCCAGCCAGTGGGTGGTGCCAAAATTTATAATGTTTGGCTATGTTGTGCTTTATGGACAGCTCGCTAACTGCTTTGTCAGTTAATGTAAGTGATGCAATTTAATTTCTTTTACTACATCACTTAGTGGTTTATTAATTAACTCATATTCAGCTCTTTAGCCCTGGATGACCAGCTTGCTGCTAACAACTTCCAAGCACCTCGGCTGCCTTCCCCATCTTCCTGATGCAGATAAAGGGGGAAGGTTGATCTAAAGTGTTAATCAGCTGCAAATAGAGGCCTAGCATCCCAAGGAATTACTATATCTAAAACTTAAAACTGAACTTGTAAAGTCAGAAGAAAGAATGACGCCTTGCTTCCAAGATATTGGGGGAAATCTATCTTTGTTCTAACATGAAGTCCTTCCCCTAAACCCACTACAAGATTTTGTTAAATAGCAAAGTCCTAGTCCTAATGCCTTCTCCCATGCATAATTCTTGTTAAAGAAGTAGGGAAATAAATAACACATAACACAAGGAAGGGAAGTGAGAAAGTAGCAAGAAACTTGATTGGAAGGGAAAATTCTACCTCTGAAGATAATTCTAGTTAGTGATATGTCTCCTAGCACTTAGGCTCCTGTTTAATCTCAAGCCTGGAACCTGAAAGCTAAATTCCCAATGCAAACTAAAGAACTGCAGAAATTGTCTGATATGAGGAAGATAAAATGTTTTTCTTGGTATTCTCCATTTTCCTACCCAGATCAATATTGTATAATATTGTTTCAATTTTTCCCTGTATTGCTTAGAAGCAATTATACAAGATGAGTAAATTAGAATTATTTATACAAGAGAGTATACTGGTTTCATAATTGTAGAAACTAAGGCATAAGTCTTTACTTTTGAAAAGTAGGTCACAAGAATAATTTAGCAATGGTTCAATACTCTCTTATCTTTGTAAAAATATCCACCTGTAAATCGAGGCAAATTTACCTTTCTTAATACAAATCTGAAGAAACTGGTTCTAGTAAATGAAGATATAAGAGAAAGTATTTTTATCTGTTGGACTTGGCAAAGGGCAAACTTTGAAACAGATTTAGGAGAAGAGCAGAAGTGATGATTTACCAAAAAATATATGTATATAAATATATATATATGCAAATATATATGTGTAAATATATATGTATAAATATATATGTAAATATATATATATACACACACACACACACACACACATACTTGAAACCCACAATTAAGTTGGAACTCTGTGAGTGAAACCTGAGCGCTAGTATTTACCAAAATTCTTCAAGCAATTCTTGTAACTACTAAACTACTGAAAGGTAATCCTGCATAGTAGTGTGTTTGAAAGTAGTAGAGAAGAAAATTAGAATGACATCTATTTCATCAAAATTGTATAATATTGTTTCAATTTTATCATTTGATATCTAAGTATGGAATAAATGCATATACACTAATTAGTGCATGGTCTAAATTATTTTAAAGTATGTAAGTACATGTAATACAATTGCAATTATTGGGAATAGAAACCTGCAATTTAGGAATTGTCAGCAGATGTTGGTATCTTTATATTTTCCCCATTTATAATTTAGCTGCCCATTTACATTTCACGGTGTTTGTTGAATAGCTACAGATAGAATGAAAGTTCAGTGTGTGAGGGTAATCAGGTTGTGTATAACCCACCAAGTACCTGTTAAGCAAAGAGAGATTTTCTAGCACAGAGGTTTCCAACCAGAAAAAGGCCTCTTCTCTTCATCAGAAGGGTGATTCTGCTAGTATCCCATCTGATTGGCCATGAAGATAGCTGTAAAAAATGCCTTCTCAATAGCCAAGGAATCTGATTAATATTGCAGCCCAACAAGGAATTTGTGTTAGGAGGAAGGATTTGGGATTATCATAGATATGTCACTTCTTTCCAAATAGCCCTGGTGATGTCAAGAGCTTCTGCAGGTAGGATTATTGGTGTTGCCTTCATTCACTGTAGATGGGTGGGGATGAGCAGGTACCAAACAGCTTGATCTACTGGGACAATCACTCACACCACCACCTTGAGCCTGGTGCTCTATAACGGAAAAATAACTGGCTTTAAACACAGGATTTACCTGCTATTGCAAATCTTCTAGATATAACTCTGTCTTTCATTTAAGCAACCTTTGTTTCCATAAAAAAAAAAAAAACTACAAGCAATTTATAGTTATAGTCAAACTCCAAGTTTCATAAGGAATATAATTCAGAGAAATAATATGTAACTTGAAATTATATAACTGAAAGTATTAAAATTATCTTTAATCAACCTGGAAAGCATGATCTTTTCACTATATCTGATGAAATCAGACATTTGGATACAAAATAACATGATATTAGGAGTCCTACCCAAATGTTTGCTGAGTTACAATTTCATGAAATTATAAATTATTAAATAAATCTAACTTTTTAAAGATTTTATGAAGTTTTATTGAAGATAATTGAAAAAAAAAATGATAAAAGTTGAAAGAGCAAGATAATGACCCTAACATACCTACATCCACCTTCAACATTTTGCAACTCATGACCGGTATTCTTTCATATGTATCACTGCCTAACACTTCTTTTGCCATATTTTGAGGTAAATCCTATAAGTACTCCAGTATGTATCACTAACATACTTTATAAAACATACCATACTATCATTAGCACCCAATTAATTTCTGATATAATTGACATAAATTTTCATCTTGTGATGGTCTTACCTGGCTCTGCAGGTAAGTGTAGAAGTTGTGGAGAGTCTTGGGGAGGAGGCAAGGGCAGCCTGCGTAAAGGAACCTTGCATACCCTTGGCAAGCGTATGGAAGCTGGAACAGAAAGACCATTTCTAGGGACAGATGATAGGACTACAGAGGACAAGAGATTTTGGGTCTTAGACATTGGCCATCGTCTCAGGCCCACCATTTACTAGTTGTTCAATTTTGATGAAGTTTTTTAATCTTCATGACTTCAGTCTCCTCACCTGAAAGTTGTAATATATAAAATCGCATTAAATTACTTTAGGGCCTAAAGAAAGTGATGAGCAAATTGTACAGCAAGTACATAAAAGGTGGCAACAATGATAATTGTTGGTCTCCATTGTTACTTGACAGAATCATTAGCTACAATTAAATAAATGAAGTTAGCTATTACAAAACACGGCACAGGGTACAAACAGTTGACAACTCCAGCAGCAACATAACCATGAATCTACTTGGAATATTTACTCTGAGACTTTTAGTATGAAAATTACGATTGCCACATTTTGGAATTTGGACTTACTTTGATAGACTGCAGGGAATCTGTTATGGTTTGATTGTGAGGAGTACCCCAAAAGCTCACATGTGACAATATGGGACTCTGAGGTGAAATAATTGGGTTATAAAACCCTTAACCCAATCATTGAGTTAATCCCCTTACACGGATGAACTAGCAGCTGTAGGCTAGTAGGAGGCGGGTTGTTCTGTATGTATATTCTGGCATGGAGTTTCTCTCTCTGCTCTACTTCCCCATGTGCTGCCTTCAGTTGCTTGTTTTTCTGGAGCCATCCCTCCTGCCATGATGTTTAACCTTACCTCAAGCTGCAAGGAATGGAGCCAGCCTTCCATGGACTGGGACCTCTGAAACCATGAGCCCCTAAATAAATCTTTTTCTCCTAAAATTGTTCTTGTCAAGTTGTAAAGTCACAGCAATGAAAAAGCTGACTAAAATAGAATCAATGATGGTTTTAGTAGCATTTGAGTCATGCTTTAAGACAATAGTCTGACCAATGTAAAAGAGAGAGAAAAAATCAAGGGGAGTTATTCTATGATGCTTCCTATGGGACACCCTGAGCTCCTGGTGTATAATTTGCATCAGAGGGATGAAGGAAAAACCTCTGCCAAAGTAGAACCCAGTGGAAACTGACTGGAAGCCAAAAAGGGCCAAAGTGGGAAGTATAAGACATGAAGGATTCCAAGGTTTCAACAGTGGTCAACTGCAGTAACACAATTAAAAGATTGCTTGGAAGCAAGGTTTGATTTTACACTTGGGCTGGGAAGGCTGTCAAAGAGCGAATTGGTCAAAGTGTGTTGGGGATGGAAATGTGGATCCATATGAGGGGCTTGAGGTTACATATACAAATACTTAAGGGTCATCTATTAGGGAGATATTTGCCACCAAGAGACAGGATTAATCTGTGGACAAAGACTTATGGAGGAAGATAGTCAAAGAATAGAACCAAATAGTGTCAAGGGAAGGCGGTTAAAGCCAATGGCCATTGGGGGGGGGGCATGACTGAAGGATAGTCAGGGGTGTCAATTCTGTTCAGCACTGAAGGGGAAAATGGAAGAAATAAGGAATATATAATATATATATTATACAAGGGATACACATGCCAAAAATGTAACTCTAATTGAGTGATTGTGTGGTTCGAGGGCCCTTATTTGGACAGTATCAGCACTTTTAGAGACAATAAAACATGGCTTGGGTCTAGTAATGAAAATCATGAAAAATCACTGTACTGCCTAGTCTTTGACCAGCTACAGAAAATATTGAATTTGAAAGTATAAAAAATTAGCTCAAATGTTCCATTAGGATACATTAGCATTAGTAATCAGAAATCTAAAAAAGAAGTTTAACGGAAAAATGGAGGTAAGTCTCTAGTGTTTTCATTACACACCGTTTGCTAGTGAACATTGTTTCTGTCTCCCCTTGGATAATTTCCTTTAGGAGACCAAGTGAAAAATGTCTACAACAGAAATATTGATTAGTTTAACAATCTCATTAAGTTTGATTAACCTTTTAAGAGTATTAGGTGAAATTTTAAGCTATACAATACTGAATAATACTTGTACATTCAATGAAAGGCACCTTTTAAATACTTCAGAAATGTTATGGGAATTGAGTATTTAGAAGACTAAAAATTAGCTTTCAGAATTTTAAGCAATATATCTTTCTTCTTGTACCTGTTTTACTTTTTCTTGTTTTGGAACTAAACTGAACATAGCTTAGAAAATTATTAAAAATTGATAACTGTTTTATTTGTAAAAATATTTTTATGAAGAAAATGTAGCAAACTACACTAGTAGAGAGGCCAACAGAATACAAAAAGATTTAAAATTACAACTCCACAAACATATACAAACATATTCAACTAAGTAGTTCTAAAACCTTACTTCATTTCTTTTTTTTCTTTTACTTTTTTCAAATTCTACAACACCCCATTTGTGATTCATTGATTCATAAAGAAGACCTCATAACAAGAGCCCTAACATAGATAGTAATAGAACAAATAGGGGAATTAAAATTTGCCCAAGCCAGATATGGTGGCTCATTCATGCATATAATCCCAGCTATTCCTGAGGCTGATGAGGAGGATCCCAAGTTAAAGGCCAGCATAGGCAACCTAGCAAGACTCTTGTCTCAAATTAAATTTGAAAAAGGGCTAGGGGTGTAACTCAGTGGTAGAGTATTTGTCTAGAATGTGCAAGGCCCAGGGTTTATCCCCAGCAAGAAAAAAAAAAAATAAAAGCCCACAAACATTTACCCCTGAGCTGAAAGAAACAACCCTTCTCTATATTCTCAGTTGGAAAGGTAAACTCATCAGTGCAAAGCTGAATCAACGCCACAAGTCTCGATTTACCACCAAGACATAACATAGACTTCATGGGAGAACAGAACCCATCAATGAACAAAAAAACAGAATTTTTCCTTCTCATCCAAAAAATTAATTTGTAGTGAGGAAATGTCAACTATGTCTCTGAATGGGCAGTTCAAGAAGAGTCATTATTTGTAGAATTCCTTTATTTATGCACAGCCATAAGAGAGACTTTGAATTTTTCTTTTTCCCATTTGGAGCAGATTTTTTTTTTTAAAGAAAATGAAAATGGTATGATATCAGAAACTACATCCCTTATGTATTTGACCTTTTTAAAATTCAGTATTTTTATTGACTGTGCACTATATTTTCTTCCCCTGAGATACTAGGATGGAAATCAAAGCGTGGGAATAGTCAAACATTATTATAAAACCCCAAAGCCAAATGCTTCTTCCAGAAGCAGCTGCATCACTTCTCCAACAAGCTCTGTTTGTGATTAAATGCAAATATAAATACTGGGAATCAAAACAATGGCTTGCTATTATATGCATATGATTCATGAACTAATGTGTGTGTACCTATATGTGTATATGCTATATGTATAGACTCTAGATTTTTAGAATGGACTATAGAGAGAAGATTAAAAAAAGATAAAACTAGTTTGTATTACAGAAGATATTTCAAAATCTTTCAGCAGCAATCATGCTAAATAAATTATAATAATTATTCCTTGGTCATGTATATTGATAACTCCTGAAATTATGTATCAATAAATTACATCCAAGATGCATAAAAATTAACTGAAAAACTTGCAAAATATCTCAGTACTTTTGACATGTTTCTTATTTGAGACCATAATGCTGCTTAGAAAAACTTTTATGACATTTAATACTCCTTTTGTGATTCTTCCTCAGCTGCTTTACAGACAGTGTGATCTCTGTAATATACATTTTCACTTCGTGCATGGTTGAAGAAGTTCACGCGCTATATCCAATTTTAAGGTACAGTATAAGGATAAATTTCTAGAATATGGAAAGCGATAGCTATCTAAACTGCAGTATTGCTGTTTATAGTAATTCCTCTATTTACCGTTTGACAGACATTTGTGAATAACAGAGGATTATGCCAAGATGACGGCTAGGCCACTGTAATAACTGGTAGTGTGCACTGTTGATTGTGGATAGATCTGAACCAGCAAGCACTTGGGTACTCAATACACTTCTAAGTGGACAGCTTCTTTGCTTTTTGAAATGGAACTTACTTTGAAAAATATGTTATAGAAATACAGGAAATATCATTCTGGCTGACTTTTTTTTTTGACTTATTGAAGCTTTCATGTTGCATAAATTGAGGACTTGAATTTTCCACTGAAAATTTTATTCAAGTTAAAGTTTTGCAAACTACCCTCTATTACCAACATTCTGGCCATGAATTTTACAGTTTCCCCATGCAAGTACCAAACTCTAAGAATGGGCCATTGTTACCTTGTTCCTTCCTCTGATGAGCCCCATTCTCATTATAGAATGCCAGGCTTGAGGGATGGAAGCCTCCTATGGGATATTGGGTTTGCTAGACATTTGAAGAATCTGTCTGTGATGGTTGATTTTTACTCTAACAGCTCAATTCCTTTTCTGCTGCAAGTCCCTTTTTATTTGAAACCCATGTGTGTTTTGTTCCAGCTCAGCCTGAAAGGTTGGATGCTGGAATATGTTCCTAGTTTCTTTTCTAGTTTCCTCTGCTCAGATGACTGTAGTAATGGCTATGGAAGAATTGAATATCCCAAGACTCTTCAAAAGAGTCATATTTGGCAGTATATAAGCCAAAACTTCCATTTCAGGGGTACCAGATATTTTTATGGTGCTGCTTCCACAATAAAATCTAGTAGCCAGGCACTGTAAGCTACCTATGAAAACACAGGTGGATATAGAGTGTGGCACTCCAAATTAGCCATCTGAGTACATCTTTAAATGCACTTTAATTATTTCCAGAGTTTTAAAAATGCTTAAAAGAAATAAAGACACATTCAGGATTTCAAGATGTTTTTCAAAACATCTTTATATATTGCTTGGATAGGTTTAAAAAGGCAGACAGGGCTATGTAATAAATGCACACATTTTAAGGTCCTGGCTAAAGATCAAATGTTCAGAGAACTGGGACAAGCAATTTGTATATTTGCCTCAGAAATGAGAACTTCCTTCCCCCATGGACTGGAAGTGGGAGAGAACTTTTAAAGTATTAATCATGTTTTTTATTTTTACTCTCTTTGCCAGGAATTGGAAAGACAATTTTGTATTTCACTAATGTGGCTCTGTGGTATCATAAAGAAAACATCTCTTTTTTTCCCCCCTCTGTTCTAATTCTAGTCCAATTTAGATCTATCTGGCTTTCAGTCTAATTTGCAATTTTTCTCTTTCACTCTGGTTAACTTCCTATAAGTGTATTTGAATTGCACATTTCTAATGAGGGTCCTCCTTTCTTTCTATGGCCAAGGTTACTCATGTGTTTCCTTACCTTAGATTACCTGGCTTTACTGCAATTGTGAACACCAAACAAAAAGCTATCAAATTCTTAAAATTTCACATCTTACAGAATCTAAGACTCTGAAGTCTTATGCCCAGTACTTGTGATTGTGACCCACTGTTTTACAAAGCTAATAACTGATTGTATTAAAAAGGAGGAGAAGCTAAGTTCATAAGTTTATGAATTAATTTAACTAGTGGATTTACTTTTTTAACTGCTGTCTGCTCCAGGAAGAGACAAACCACAGTTATGCAAATATGGAACAATTACAACACTGATGAAAGATAAGATGTGTTACAAAAAATGAGATTTCTTTGGCAGAAGTTAGTAAGCTCATATATAAGTATACATGTTTTTCATAAAACCTCAAGTGGACAGACCTAATTAGATAAATCTAGCCTCCATTAGTAAAAATGTTACTGGTCTATACATCACCCTCATTTATCTTGTTTAAATTAAAAATATATAAGAAACTCACCATCAATCAAAGAACTAAAAACATTACCATTTACTTCACTTATGTCTATTAATGAGCAACTTAACATTCATTGCTTTCCCCTAAGAGTAAGCAGTATTTTTAATATTGCATTTAAAATTTCCCTACATCTTAAAAAATATTAGCAGTTTTGAAATCACATATGTGTGTGCACAAATAACACATTGCTTAGATTTGTCTGTTTTTGAATTTTGTGATAGGATGTCATATTGATACATTCTTCTGGCACCTGCCTTGTTCATTCCAAATCCCTTCTAAGAGTCATCTGTGTTGTCTCTAACTGTAGTTTATATGTTGTCGTTCTGTATTATATTCCACTGTGAGAATATGTCACAAATGATTTATCCAGTCTCCTGTCAGTCTCTTGTTGAGAGACGTCTTAGTTGTTTCTCTTTGGGTTATCTGGGAGGTAGTGGGACGGGTAGAAGGATTAGACATTTCATTATTTCACTGCTGAAAAATTATTGTTTGTATCTCCTGAAAAATTATTGTTTGTATCTCCTGTTGGTCCATGTGTGCAAAATTTGTCCTTGAATATCTGTACAATTACTAAGTCATAGGGTATGTGAATGTTCAACTCTATGAGGGAATGTCAAATAATTTCCAAAGCAGTTGCTTCAGTTTATATTTTCACTAGATTTTCTTATTTGGTAAGAAATAAGATATAGGAGTTGAACCCAGGGGCTCTTAACCACTGAGCAACATCCCCAGCCCTATATATTTATTTATTTAGAGACATGCTCTCGCTGAGTTGCTCAGGGCCTCATGAAGTTGGTCAGGCTGGCTGTGAACTTGCTATCCTCCTTCCTTAGCCTCTTGGGTAGTTGGTATTATAGGTGTGTGCCACTGTACCCAGCTTCCACTAGCAATTTTAAAGAGACCTTACTGAGCTGCATTTTCTCAGGTACTTGATGTAGTCCAACTTCTCAGATTGTTTTTGCCAGTTGAAAAGGCATAAAATGCTATGATAAATATGGATCAGATGGTGCATATTTTCAAGTATTGTTTGACGAAATGTATTTAATTTTCTCTAAAATACTCTTGAGTTTTTAAATCTATTTTTACTGCCATTTGTTTACTAGCTTTATAGAATATTTTATAAATTCCGAATACTAATTCTCTGTCTGCTGTATATTTTATGAATCTCCAGTTTGTACCTTGTCTTTTCATTTTTAAAAAAGTGTCGAATAGAGCAGAAATTGTTAATTTAATCAAGTCCATTTATCAGTTCTTTTGTGGTATTATAATTTTATAAATCAAATCAGTTGAATATAAGTGAGCTTTCACCATGTGCACAGGCAATGCCAGGTCTTGAAGATGCAAAAATGAAAAAAACATCGCCCTTACTCAAAGTCTAAAGAGGCCAAACAAGTAACTGATTGTAAAATAGTGTCAAGTTTGCCAGCAGAATCAGAAAAATCTTTCTGAGGACAATTAGAGAAGCTTCATAATAGCAGATGAAATATTTAAACTACTACTTAAGCACTTAAAGAAACTTTACTCACATACGCCAAGGCCTGGTGATGTCAGAAACAATAGTGAGAACTGTGAAAGTACAATCAAACTCGACTTGGGATTCATGAGAGTGAAGAAACGGGATGTATTCAAGACTGCAAACCCAGAGGCTTGCACGGATGGACAGGTCATGCATTGTGAAGAAGTGTCAGCTTACAGGGATTTCTTTGGTGTCTTGGTCACTGCTATATCCCTAGGACTTTGAAGAATTCTGACACACAGTGAATACTTGCAGACATTGTCAAGTGTCAGAGCAAATGAAGAAAATGAAAAAGGACGGATTGTGTATTAGTTTCTTAGGGCTGTTTCTTAGTGGGTTAAAATAACAGAAATTTACTCTTTCCCAGTCCGGGTGACTGGAACTTTGAAATCAAAGTGTCATCAGGGCACATTCCCTGCAAGAGAATCCTTGCTTGTTTCTCTTAGCTTCTGGTGGTTCCAGGTGTTACTAGGCAGGCAGCTGCGTTGTTCCCATCTGTGCCTGCTCTTCCAACTGTCTCCTCTCTTACATTTCTATTTGACTCCCAAAGACACTTGCACTGAATTTAGCCCCTCTCCCTGAGTAATCCAGGATGACCTCATCTCAGGATTCTTTACTGCAATGCATCTTCAAAGACCATTTCTCCAAATAAAATCATATTCATAGGTACTGACAGTAAAGACATGGACATCTTTTGGGGGTTCCACAATTAAAATCACTACAGAAAATTTCCCAGTCTCCATCTCACCATCTCTTCCTTTACTGCACTCTAGCCGCAGGCCTTCTTTTTGTTTCCTGCAGGTGGCGCTCTTCCACACCCATGGTTTTCGCACATTGATTCCTTTGCCTTGCATGCTCTTCCTTTCACTCCTCCTCCAGTAAATTCCCTTTCCTCCAGTCCTTGATTTTCTCCTCTGTCCTCAAATAAAACCCATCCTACTATTATCTTGCACATTTAAATGCTATAAAGCCACATTCGTTAAAACACTGTTTTCAGAAAATTGTAGATAAATATCACATAGGATACACATACTATATTGGAAATTTATGCAGTTAAAAAATGTGTATCTGACTATATGCATTGATATAAAAAGATCTCCAAGAGTGTTGACAAAAGCTTGTTGAAAATCATATGGAGAGCAAGACTCCATTTATATTAATAAAAAAGACCCAAACCACACATGTTATAAAGCTCCTTATATATATGGAAACACATAAAAAGAAAACCAGAATAATATCCTCCAACTGTGAGACGGGCAGGGGGTGTAATGAAGGGAAAAAAAGGGTCTTTCATGGTTCCTCTGGATATTTCTGAGCTCTTTCAACCATGTGCAAAGAAAATATTGTTTGCTGCTTGTATAACAAAAGCAGCAATGACAGAAACAGAAGTAAAACAGTATGACTGGGGGTTGGAGTGATGGCTCAGTAGTAGGGTACTTGCCTGGTGTGACTGAGGACCTGAATTTGATTGCCAGCATCACATACACAAATAAATGAAGGAAAAAGAAATCAGATGAAAAAAAAAACCTTACTCTCTCCCTCTCTTTAAAAAGTAAAAACAGTATGACTGATTCAGGAAAGTACAAACAGATCAACAGTACAGAAACAGGTGTGGAAAGGGTAGAAACAGCGCATGTGCATGAGAGATTGAGTACTCAAAGGAGGTGTCCTCTCAAACAGCCAGGAAAGGACAACTCTTTACTAAATGGTATTGAAACAAGTAACTGGCAAATTTGTGGTGGAGGTTGGGGCAAAAGGAGATAATAGGTTCCTGCTTGAAACTACTCACTAAAACCCAGAAGAAGGAAGAAGCTTAATATAAAGAGAAAATTTATGACCAATATGGAAGAACATACAAACTGATATAATTTATAATATTGGGGTTGCAATAGCCCTCACAAGCCATATAGGCTAGATAACCACTCTTGGATAATTACACCAGAGAAATGCTTGCATTTGTGCATGAAGAAGCATGCATAAGGATTTTCAGTGAAGAATTATAACAAAGTCAGAAAGAGAGCAAATATCTGTAAGGAGGGATGGATTAGGTATATGGTCATCTATCTTAGCTATGACATTATTTGGCAACCAAAAGAGTGAAGTAAATTAATATTTAGGGATGTGAGGATGGGTTTTAAGATATCATGCTAAGTTAAGAAAATTATAAAATAACACATATTTAGATTTTAAGTAAGGAAGCCATCCACATCCACATATATGTATAGATTAAGTATACGTGCACAGGCACGTACATACACACATACATCATATGTACAAATTTATACACACATGTATTATAAGTATATGGGCAAGGAGTAGAAAACCAAAAACTAATTTTCATCGTAGCTTTCTTGGAAGAAGCGGGGATGGAGGGAAGAGCATCTAGAGAACTACCATGATTGGCAACCGATTCCTCCATTTGTTTTTAGGGAAACTATTCTTTACCCATTCACCAGGTTCTAATGGGGATGCCAGTTATAAAGCACACTTCCTTGCAGAGGAACTGGGTGAGGATATGATCTGAAAAGGCCCAGGCAGTGCCCTTCCCTGAGGTTTCAGATGTGGGCACTGGGAGAGGAAAGCATTCTTATCTTTCTAGGGGCATTAACAGTATGGTGAGGCGATAGCTATCTGAAGCCATGATCCCAAACCCCACCTTCTGGGACCAGGAGAAAATAATGAAGAGAGAAAAAAGGAAAGAGGGCATTAAAGGATAGGAAAAGGTAGAAGGGACAGAGGGCAACCATCTGAGTTTTTACATTTAGCCATATGTTGACTGATCATGCTTTAAAGCCAGCCCCATCCTTGGATTTCCCAGTTATATGAACCAATAAATTCACTTTCCTTAATTTGATTTCAGTTCTGCCACTTGCACCTGAAAGTCTTGGCAAATCTAGGCACTGTCTTTTGGACTCTATGCATTTGTATATTGTTTTGTCTTCACAAAAGAATGTATTAATAGATTACTTGCAAAAAATCATACTTTGACTTAAGTATTCATGTGTTTGTTTAATATTGCTTTGCTCCACCAGACTTGAGGGAAAGGGCCACAGTAAAAATAGGGTCCATGCCTGCTGGGTAGAGTTCCTCAGTAAATACTTATTTAAAATGACTAGTGTATTTAAGGAAATGTCAAATCATACATATGCCTTGACTGGAGAATGTTTAGGCCATGGTAGGGCTAGAAAAGGGATGAACATGTAAGAGAGAAATTATGAAGGAGTTTTAAAGCTATTCAACATATTTAATGTTAATGATAGCATAGATTTAGCATCTGTGTCATATATTCAAAAATTATTCTCTCTCTGAAAACGAACTCAGTTACAAAGGGCTTTCCAAGGAAAAATTCATTAAATATAGTAGCACTCTCCTCTGTCTTTGGCCAGGTGGAGAATCTGATATCATCAGGGTGCATATGAGGCCAAGATAACAGATGTGATTTTTTGGTAGGCCTGTTTTCTTCATTTTCATGCACATCCAGCTGTCTGGCAACCTTGCACTTGAGCTCATAATGAGAATGGGTGACAGGGTGTCTCAGAGTTGGCACAGATCCACTAGACAGAGCTCAAAGCATGGTGTTGGGGAGTATCAACATCTTCATCTTCCTCAATAGAAGACAACTTTATAAATATAAGACCTTTGCCTACAATGTGCCCTCACCAGCAGAATCAACATCAAAAGTTCAATCTTCATAAAACCTATGTGAGTTCTTTCATTGTTGTTTCTGCTAGTGGTGCACATCTGTTTATTTTCTTGACATTAGTTGCACATTACAAATTCACTCAGTACACGGATGGAAAATATTAGTGGGAACATTGACTGCAGCTGTCCTTTTCATAGTCTGATATTGTTTGAAACTCTGCCTTGTATACTTTTTTCATGCTTTAACTAAAAATGAATTTTTATGCCTGGTCACAAAATATAAACAATCCCATTTTCCTAGTAGCCATGACTCTGAACATCAGCAGACTTCAGTTTTATTAGATACTTTGAACATTTCTTCTGACCATCCCCTCCTACCTGGTCCTGATACCCTAACCCATTTCACTTCAAAGAGGTTTTTTAGTTTTTGTTTTTGTAACATTATCCTTTCCTTATCTACACAAACACAGTCCAATTACACAGTCTTGCAATGAACAATCTTATTGGCTTTGTGGACTGAATATTCCTGGCTCCTTTTGGAAAATAATATTGTCTTCTTCTATTATGTTAAATGTGGCTGAGAAAAGAGCTAACAAAGTTGGGTACAATGTACAGACCCATGCCACATTGCTTGGCTTTATGAAATATGACATCTCCCGCAATGGCACCGTGGCTCAGTCTATCTGACACTCTCATGAAAGAGTTGACGAGCTTGCTTGGGTTTTCTGCCTTCGCGCTCCTGTGTGCCATCAGTTCTGGACAGTGGTCAAGCTAACCCAATTTAATGATGTCATTCGGGAAAGCTGAATGTATAACGTAACTGAACCTGACATAATTCTCTTTGGGTTATATTTTGGATGACTGTTTTTGGTATAGATTTAATTGCAATTAAACCAGGATTTACCACTCTCTAAAAAATACTTTATTATGTACTTATGCCAGGCGACCTTCATTTTGAGAGGGGGTGCTTGCTTCTCCTCTTCAATTATGATAATTTTGTATTTCTTCCTTCTGCCAAAATATTAACCCCTTCTCCAAAAATAGACCAGGTCTAGAAACATGAATGTGACCAAAAGTATGTTAATTGGATTCCTTCAATGTGACCTATTACTTTAATAGGGACCTAGACATACTAATCCTTCTTGATTCTTCTTTGCAGGTCATAATACCTCATATTTTGACTATGTATACGATCATATTCAATTTAGTCATGGTATTCAGAGGTGGTGTTGATTGAATCTACATTTTCTGTAGCACAAAAGCAACAGCCATATAAATTTGAATTTGTGATGCTCTCAAAAATGAATATTCATAAGTATTTAAGTCAATACATTATTCTAAGATATATTTGTCCAGTGTGGTATGCCATAGCTATCCTTTTGTAGCTTTTGAATAATAAATGCAAAAGGCCTAATAACCTTGTAAATCAATCGACTAGTGTTGGGATTTATTCCATACAAAATCACACAGTGTTCATTCTCTTCTCTAATCGTCACAACTGTACAATGTGAAACTGCTCTTTGAATTGACTATTCTCATGAAAGTGATAGAGTTTAACCTGTAGTTTTTATTTATTGTTTATTATCAAGTAGTGAGGAACAGAATATTCATAGCATAGTTTTTTTTTCCTTCTTGAATGTAATTATGAATTTGGAGATTACTGGGGGCTTTAAACCTAACTGGATTCCATCATTTCCATGCCTGAGTTTCCACTGTTCAAGTGACCCTGACAGCAAGGGAATAAAATATTAAATTCATCAATTAACTGGCAATACTGTTTTATGCATTTGTGAAGAACTCCAACAATATTGGAAATGATAATAATTAATAAACACCCTAAATTGTTATGTGGTCTTGACAACAAAATATTTAATCAAAAACAAAAGCATTCTTACTTCTCTTAGCAAGAATCTCAGATGATGTTAGATAGGAAGTGTTCCTAAAGTAACACAGAAATACCCTTGCATTGTTACTGCTGGTGCAGGAATTTTAATAGTGCTACACAGGAAGTGTCCCTGAATGGCTATTGATGGAGCAGGGGTATTTAATGGTGCTACACAGGAAGTACCTCTGCACTGTTACTGCTGAGAAAATGCCAAAGTACTGCACAGTGGGGAATGTTTTCAGCTTGGTGCCAGGCAGAAGATAACTCTTAGTGCCAAAAAGAGACTGAAAATGTTCTTCCTGCTGCCAGAGAATGCTTAGTACACTACAAATGCAGAGAAAAACGCTGACTGTGCCAAAAATAACGGAGAGAGGAGGGAGCCCTCCTGTGTAAGAAAGAGTTGTAGGGGAAGGCCATTTCTGAGGCTTACTAGTAAAGCAGGCAGCCAGCAGCTTGAAGAGCTAAACAAAAATTGCTGCAATAGTTCAATGTGAAGTGGACTTCAGGCTGTTGCACAAAGGAAGCCCAAGAATGTGTCAGTAAGGTCCCTGAAATCAAGAAACCCACATCCTGATATGAAGGGTACTTTCTGTAAATCAAAGAATATCCATGAAACAAGATCATAAAAAGAGCAAAAGAGCTGAGACCAAGCCAGCAAAGACATCATTCCTCGGCCATCAGAGCTGAGAGATTTTTACAAATCCTTACTGAAAAGGGCATTAAGAAAGAAAAAAAAAAAACTAAATGGCACTGAGTGATATTTATGGTCATTCTATTTTGTGACCAGGCATAAAAGCTCATTCTTTTTGGTAAATGAATAATAAAATCCTCATGATGTAATTCTTTCATTGGTGACAGTAAGTTCAATCCTTTAACAAATCTACTATGGTCATCAATTCAGTTCTGAGTTTTTAATTTAGCTCTGATTTATAAATTGCCTCTAGGTATTGACAGAAATTTGAATGGACTATATATACTTGACTATTATAGAGTTAAGATTCTGGTGTGAGTGGACAAACCAGGCAGACTTCTCTACCCACCCTTTGAATCATAAAATTCTTCTCTGAAAGAAATGCAGAGAATACAATGGGACAGATGTTCCACACTATTCAACCACGGGAGGGTGCCTGGACTTTCATTCTTTTCTTAAAGGTGATAAGTCAAGATGGTCAATCTCTAGACCCTATAAAACCCTAGCACATACCTCCATTAGCTGAAAGTGTCTAAGGCAGATGAGTATTATAATGATCAGAGGTAGGCAAATTGTTTATTAGTATTTCTTAAGCTGCATAGAGTTATCATAGCAAATATTCTGAGCATAGGCTAAATGATAAGGATTTATAAAAATGGATAACTCCAAATTTTCTCCATGTCCCTTGAATTCCTGATCATTCTTTTTTGCTGTACATTTTTCTTTCTTTTATTGTATTTATGTTATAAACCCCAATTTTTCATTCTCTCTTTAAGCCATTTCTATCTTGTTAATTATGTTCCCATGGACCTAAACCTCATGGGTTAATAAAAAAACTTATGATTTTTCATTAAAACAAGAAGTACTTCTTTATTTCTTTATTGCATTTTGGAAGAACTCTAAGGTTTCTATATTTTCAGTCATTTCTTATTCATCAATTTCCTCATCCTTTAGGACCATATCATTCTCTTAGCACATCCTATACATGACCCCTACATAATGGCTCCTGCTACATCATTTCCACATGTTACACAGAATCTCTGTGAAAGACAGAATTCGGGTGTCATCTAGCTTGCTGAGTCAAACCGATTAGTAGATGTGCCAGAGGAACTGTGTTAAGGAGGGTTCTAACGTAATTCTGGAAGCATTCTGTATTTGAAAGTGATGCCTGCCATGGAGAATGTAGTGATGTCATATAATTCCTGGTCTAACCCTTCATTGGCTTACACATTTAAAATATCAAACTTCTCCCTGGTTTCCAGGTTTTGGTTCTCTCCTCCTCATATCTTTATTATAAAAGTTTTATGTTCCTCAAAAATATTTTCATCATGTTTCTCTCCCCTTTCTCCATAATTCATAAGGACTCACTACCACCACCATGTCAAGACCCATTTTAATCTAAATTCTAGACTGATAAATTGCTGAACCCCACATTCTCTGAGTTTTAATCGCCCATGGTTTCCGTCCCCTGAATCCCTGCTACAGCCAAAGCATCGCCTGCTCTCCTTGCATGCTGTGCATGTCTCTGTCTTTGTCTCCTTGCATGATGCTGTGTGCTCTGATATGGCTGTCCTCCTTCTTGTCAAATATTTCCCTTATCTCTCTGACTAGTGAGGAAACTTCTGCGATTAAGCAGACTTGACAGATCACACCTCCTCTGCGTTGTTCCAATGCTCAATCTTTTTATTTAAACACACTTTTGTATACAAATATAGAGTTTCATCATAAACAGGGCTGAGCTCCACATACAATGTATCTATGTTCTTTCCCAGTAGTAGGGTCAGGAACTAGTGTATAGAGGGGAAGAGTCCACACTGATCACAGACTGAGCCACAAGGTCCTTAACTTCTTTTCAGGGCACTGCAGATACACTTAGCAATGACATTGCATGGATCTGTGAGTTGGAAGTGATGGGGGTTAAGGGGGGTTTGGCAGTGGTCCGACTATAGGGCCAGGTGTCTGGAAACTGCAATGGCTGTGAGTTAAAACAGGCTTGTACCCGTCAATCTCAAATTCTTGGAAACACTCAGTCAAGGCTGGTTCGAGAAGAATCATGGGAAATATCCCACTGCAAATAATTGGAGCTCAGGTGTCTAAAAAAGCTTAAGAGTTTAAAACGCTTGCTACTTTCTCCAATCCATCCACACTCTTTTCAGATCTGCCAAAGGTACTTATCCTCTTCATGCACTTAAGCACTGAGCCATTTTGTAGCTGTAAATGGGGGCAGCTGTGGAGTTCAAGATGACAAAGCTCAGGCTGACCATAATTTTAGAATCCAAAAACTGGAAGTGTTTTGTAGTTGCTCACTTCAAACAGGGCTCTCTAAATCTTATCTAAACTGCCCTCATCTACTGGAGACACTCTTTCCAACCAGACCAGGAAAGCCATTATGGATTTCAGCCTTTAAAGAATCCTTCTAAATGTTCTAAGCACCTATAATATGATAGTCATGATTCAAGGCTCAGAGAATTTGTGGTAGATAGTTCCTTGGTGCAATTTTGAGTCTAATAGTAAGACAACACTATAATTAGATAATGGTATTTCAATGACATGGATCTGAGATGAAAGTATGAACAAAGGACAGAGAAAACACAAAGGTGCTTTAACTCCATCTGAAGAATTTAAGATGAGACTACCATCTCAAAAATGTGATATTCAAACTGGGTCTTTACATTTAAGTAGGAGTTCACTCGGTGAAATAAAATGGTAGGATTAGGGGAGATATATTTATGTTATTATAATTTAATTATGAAAATAGAAAGAGAAGTGAGGTAAGACTCCTTCAGACCATATCACTGATGAGATATGGTCAGTCTAAGAATAAGTTAATACAGATGAAAATGATTCAGATAAGATCTTTAGGAATTCAGAAGCAGGAGGCAGGGGTAGAAATCAGGTAAAGTCATGTTAAATAGTGTGA
This sequence comes from Aplodontia rufa, assembly GCA_004027875.1. Classification (NCBI taxonomy): domain Eukaryota; kingdom Metazoa; phylum Chordata; class Mammalia; order Rodentia; family Aplodontiidae; genus Aplodontia; species Aplodontia rufa. The sequence continues at coordinate 39,492 of PVKS010008865.1, forward strand.
CACCTTAAATAAATTGTGAAATAAAGGCAGAAGTTCTGTGTGGAAAAACATTGGGGTAGCATAAGCCAGGGAATGGAGATGGAAAAGCTCAAGCAGTGCTCAGGACATAGGAAGAGTGCTACTGAAATTGAAGTGTGGGATGTCTAGAGGAGAATAATGGGGGATCAGTTTCTAAAGGCAAGTGGGGCCCAACATGTAGGTAATCTTGACTGCACCTGGACTTTGCAATGCGGATAATGGAGAAACATTTGTTTTTGAGTAGGGCAATAGGAGATACCCATGAGAGAGGAAGTATATCAAAGATACTGAAGCTAGGAGAGATGGAATTGGGGAAGTTGTTTTGGAAGTTACAGCTTGCACCTAGGTGAGAAAGGAGAAGGTACATAGTAGTGCATTAAGTGAAAAAAAAAAGATGTAAGAAATGTTGCAGTCCATAATTTTCAGACTTGGAAATAATTTATATTAGTCCTCAGATGTATTTTCATTTTGGAGGAGAGCCTGTCTTTATTCTTGAACACCTCTGATGGCAAATAGTTCCCAGACCTAATATATTGTAACTACTTGGTTACCGATAAGAGTTCTCTACTTGTTCATCCCTAAGAGTTGGTTTCCAAGTCACTCCTCCAAAACTTCAGCTTATTTTACACACATTTAACACAAACCAGACTACCTCCATCCTCGTAAGACAACCTCATAGAGTTATCCTGATGAGATAATAAAATACATAATGTACAAACATAGTTGGTGCTTACACATTATTGGTGCTAAATTTTGTATATTGTCTGTATATGTCCTCCAAAATTCACATGCGGGGAGCTTGCCCCCAGGGTGCAGGGCCAAGGTGGTGTAACTTTTAAGAGGTGATTCCTAGTAGAAGGGGCATAGGTCATGGGAACACTGTGTCCTCAGAATAGATTAATGCTAGTTTCTTAAGCTCTCGCAAGAGTGGCTGTTATAAGTTGAGGGCACCCTATACACTTAGCCTCTTATGCACATGATCTGTTTCCTTTTTGCTTGTCCATTGGGTTGTGACACTGGTAGAGGTTCCCTCACCAGAATGCTGATTCCATGATCATGAACTTCCAGAACTGTGAACCAAATAAACCCATTTTCTTTACAAAGTATTTGCCCTTAGGTTTTTGTTATGACAACACAAAATGCACTAATACAATTAATAGGGAGTTCTTGAATATCACTGACTGAGTAAAGATTCATAAAATGTCCATCTCAGTAACTGAAACTTGGTTCTTAGCACTGAGCATCATGTCTGCCTCTCACTGAATTTGGCATACAGAAACAGGCTGGGCATAGGGATTCTGGATGAACTATTAAGAGGAATTCTACCCACAACTGATTTTCTGCTCTGTATTGAACATGACAAAAAGCTCTAGAAGATTTTCAAAATGTAACTCTTGTATCAACTTGGTAATATAAAATTAATATATGCATGAAGTAACTATTGACAAAGAGCAACCAAGGCTAAAAGATTTGATTTACACTTTGAAATGCATAGAATGGAAGAAGAAAGGCTGATGCCGCGTCATTCTGTTTACCATCTGCTACAGTCAATCCTTGTCAAATCTCTGGCTAAACCACCATGGTTCCTGAAGCCTGCTTATGGCTCCACCTCCTTTGCTACTACCCCACACTACCCTAAAACCTTGCTCTTGGCTCTTTGCTTTTGTTTTACAGACCTCACGGTCACTTCATAAAGGTCTAACATTAGTCCTACCATTCTGTTCAGCATCACCCTTTCTTTATGATATTTGTGGAACCAACAGATGAACCATATGGACAAGAACTTTATAGTCTGTTGTTGTCCTTTGTTGACACTTCCAACAAGTTAATTGTCTGTTTGCCTTCCTGTAATTACTTTAATTACATGTCATTAGTGACCACTAATAAATGCAAGTGTGTTTGATTTTTTTAAACGTTATTTTCTCTACCCATCTGCAGAACTCCAAAGCCTTCCCATGTGGTCAAAATAGAAATTGAGGCAAACAAGCACATTGACATTTAACCTTCGGGGTTAAAGGGAAAAGTAAAAGATAATTCATGAATGGGGTAATTGTATTCCCCTGCTTCTGACACTGACCAGCATTCCCTTTATAGTGGTTACATATATATGCCATGTGTTCATTTATAAGACAGCAAAAGTTAAAAGGGGTTGAGAAATAAAAGCTGCCTAATTGCTGCTATTATCTCAACTCGAGGAGAGAATTGCTGGGTGATATTATGACGATCGAAAAACCATTGAAGATTTTATTGATGGAACACTTTGGCTCTTACTTCAAGTCACAGAAAATGAAGGTCATAATTTTAGTTTTTATGAGCACCTGATTGGGCATTTACATGGAAAAAGCTGAAATATGGGGAGACTAAGTCAATATTCTCCCTGTCAGAGTTTTCTAGATTCTGTCTCCACATCTGATACCAAACAGTGTATCTGGTATTGTTTTTTGGGCAGCTTTACCAATGAAGTCAATTGCAAGCTCATGAAAATGAACTGCATGAAGAACAACTAGTTAGCTAGTGTCATTCAACCAAATAAAGAAAAAAATATATATATATATATAGGCAAAGAAGTCCAATTCTGTGGCTATTGGCAGTTTAGACACTTCAAACATTAAATGCAGTGAATTTATTTCTAATGATAACAATATACTCTCCTCCAAGTGTAAAATGATGATTTTAATCCCTTATGATTGGAATCTGTGATTTGAGGTTTTTCATGTGGTGAAATAGATTATTCCAGGTCATGCCTAACCTTTCCCTGCTGTGGACTAATGGCAACACTTGAGAGGTGCTTGGACAGAGCTGGGTTTTCTAGTTATGGAAGGGCATTTTAAAGTGTCTGAAATGAATGGCTCCACCCAGTAAAACCAGCAAGGTGGAGTCAATGACTCCCGGTGTTCTTCATTTCTACTCTACCCAAGTTATTAGCACAGGATTGACAACAAAATTTACATGCAGCTTCTGGCATAAGTTCTTATGGTATTTGAGAAACTCATCTTTTCATAGGAAACAAACACAAACCTCCAAACCAAGTAATGTGCAATGAATTTCAGGAAGTGGATATACTTTCATTAAAGAGTAGAACTATTTGGTTTGAGAATCTAGCCAATAAGTTTTGGTTAAATAAAGTCATATTTTGGTGAAAATAAAACATATTCCACATTACAAAATGTCAGTTTCTGATTCATCAATATTGTTCACACACCATTAATCTTTATGATCTTTCTACATGACTACTAAGTGTTACTGAATCTTGCTTCTTCAAATGTAAACACAATTTTTTTTTGCATGAAAGATAGATTTGTACGTAAATATATGACCTGCCCAAGACCTCTCAGAAAAAGGGAGGAGGTGAGGGTGTTCTAAGACAGTGAGTGACAGGATCTGTCAGAAAACTCTGAGAAATAGCAGAAAAGTAGTTCTGGACTGGAGTAAATAAGATGAGTTCATGGAAGGAAAAAGCAGATCAGATCGCATATTTGAGGTGAGTTAGCTCCAGCCACATCCATACCACCCTCATGTCTGTTCCCAGTATGGTGTCTAAAGTGATTTCAGATTTTTATGAGAGGGGACAGGAGCATAAGCAAGGTTGTAAACTAAGCACAGAGAGGTGGGAGAAATAGTACATAATTCTAAGTTTTTCTTAGCTCTAGCACTGATTGATGTTTCACTGAAACTGAAAATAGTGTATATCAAATTCTTTACCTAATACAATAAAGTCCGTCTCCTTTTATCAAATAAAACTTTGCATTTTAAGACTGTAAAAGGGATTTAGAATCCTTAAATGAAACCTTCAAGTTAGCATGATAAAACTCTTCCTGACCAGGACCTAACTAACATTTCCAGTTCATTTCTCTGCCAACCTTCTTATGAAATCCATTCTTCAACTAAGCATCAGCATTAAATAGAGTTAAATGAATGAATGAATGAAGTGCCACTCAACTCAACTATAGAGTCATCTCTGTCTCCCTGCCTCTGCTTACAATGCTTTAGCTATTGTCTCTGGGACATGCCCAAGTCTCCTACAACATCTAGGATAAATGTCTCCTTTGACACAGGTTTTTCCTACAATAATCTTCTTTGCTGTCTCTGCATTTTACACAAAATCCTACAATAGCCCCTCCATGCAGTAGCATTGTCATGAATGAATAAAGGGAAGTATTTCTGTGTTCTTTCTTAGTTCCCATCCAGGGCTATTTAACAAATAAAAAGTAAATAAAACAATATAGAAATATTGTTTGATTGTTCAAAAGGGAGGAAACTGAAGCAAGGGTAATCAAATAATAATCCAAAGCTTTGGAGATAGGAATTGGCATTTTTTTAAAATAGGGATAGAACCCTATTCAGCAAAATGTTTTTAGAGCTAATTTTAAGCAAAATAATTAAGTGCTATGATGATTTGGGTTAGAGTAATCTGGGATGTTCTCAGCTTTCCTATCTCTCATCCTCTGTCCCTCTACTAAACTGTATGGCCCTACTGTCCCCCTTTCCTGAAATTGCAAGCTTCCTTACAATGGTTTTAAATAATGAGCACTTGTGAATTTAGGAAAAAGAACTGAGTGTATAGGGGCTTTTCAGTTAGTGTTCAGGTTGCCTACACAAGTATACGACCTGTCAACAAAGGAAGTGATTAAGGATATAAGATGTACAAAAATGAAAATCGGACATGCTGTCAAGGATCCTGCAGTCAGAGTGCCTGGGTTTGAACAGAATCTACAAAATATTCTAAGGGACAAATCTTAGCCTTACTCTCCTCACCTGAAAAATAGGGATACTGTTTCATTTACATGCATAAATGAGATTATGCATATAACAACTTGGCATAATGCCTGTCACATACCTTGAGTTAAAAAATATTGGCTATGATTATGTTTGTGAGTTAGTTTTTTTTTTTAGCTTAGGTTAATAAAAAAACAGGCTTTCCGTTGTTCAAAAAACATTAATTGAAAGTAAACAATTGGCTTGGCACTTGCATTAATCAGATTAGGTTCCATTATACAAGTCACAAATTGACCCCACAACTCACCAACTTAATACCACAAAAGCTTATTTTTTTGCTCGTGCTTCCTTTTCAATAAGGATTCAACAGAGATTCTGCTGTTACGCCCAAGTCTCCAGTCCCCAAAGACCACCAAGGAGCCAAATCCGATGCAAACACATGAGGGTCGTTTAATGCAGGCTCGAGTCTGGGCTCTCTCCCGTCACCCTCGTGGCTGCAGTGGGTTCAGGGAGAGAGCCCCGAGCCCAATACAGCGATACTTTTATAGGTTTTCACGGTGAAGCAGGAAATTCAAACAAAGCAGAGTACACGATTGGTTGATCTTCTAACATATATGATATATTTCTATCAGCCATGTACCCTTTGTCTCGGACTTCTACCATATATAGTTTGGTATGTTAGAAATTGGCTTGTCAGCTCCTGATTGGCTATTTGCTAAGGGTCAGTTCATCTGGCGGTATGGAACATGGTTCATTGTTCTTTATTCTTAGTAAACGAGAATTTAGGGCTACTTCAAATACTATTAAAAAATGAAGCCTTTAAAGACTACAACACAGTTAAATTGCTGTACACTTCCGTTCAGCAGCGGTTGGACCAAGCCTCTGCTCTGCCCCATCTCGCACTCTCCCACACTCTTCCCACACTCCCTCCTCGCACCCGTTCCCTAAGGCTTGCTCCAGCCACCGCTCTGCTCTGCACTCACTCTCACTGCTTCACATAGTCACTTACAGATACAAGTTGTTGGAGACGCCTTCATTCCCTAGCTACATCATCCAGAACACATGCCTGTAGACTGCCATGAAATCATGCTATACAATCATACCATAAAGTCATGAAAAGCTGCACCTGGGCTTTCACTCTCGGGAAATAGCACACAAATCACTTTCTTCACAGAGCATTGTCCTGACTTCATCACAGCACCCTGCCTAATTGCAAAAGGGTTGAGCAATGCAGGGGACAAAGGGATCATTTTCTGAGCATTACTACCTTTGCCTAAATACTATAAAGTGAAGGGAAAACAAAATTGATTACGACTTAGTGCCTCTTTGCATGTAGCAACTTGCATAGGTACTAAATGGCTTTAATTAAGCCAATCCCTACTAGAGTGATGCTACATAAATGAATATTTCATTGAAATCACAGAAGACTCTTTGAGAAGAATTATATATATATATATATATATATATATACATACATATATATATACATACATATATATATATTTTTAAAGAGAGAGGACAGTGAGAGAGACAGAGAAAGAGAGAAAGAACTTTATTTAGTTTTTCACATGGCCTTAGTTGCTCTGACACTCAGTTGTGTACGTGGTGCTGGGGTTTGAACCTGAGTCCTTGTGCTTGCCAGGCAAGCGCCAAAACCCCTGAGCCACCGCTCCAGCCCCAAGAATTATATTTTAAGACAACATTTTGGAGTTAAGGTTTTATATATATACACATATATACATGTATATATGTATGTATGTATGTATATATATATATATATATTCCAAAGTTTAACACTTCATGCCACATGGTTCTTGAGCAATAAAGTATGCATTACATAGAAATGTAAATGTTGGTAGTTTGTTTATAATAATTCCATGAGGAGAAAGGAAAGAGCTCTCAAGTCTTGGGCAGACATTCTACAACTAATTAGGCCATTTACTCCCCCATCAACTTCTCTAAATTGAAAGGAGAAAGGTTTCTGGCTGAGTCATTCTGACCCCAGTGGCAGCAGGAAAGGTTTTCCTTCCTTGTGGCTCAGACATAAGCTAGTCTCAAAGAGCCCTCAGTTTCTTCCAGACTCAGTTCACCCCATAGGCAAAAAACCAAGGTGTCAAGCTAACAGGAACAAAGCCAGAATTCTTGGCCTTCTATTCCGCCTCCTGAGCCAAGGGAAAGGAGGCCACCTTCCCAGGTCAATCCAGCTAGGAATTAAGCCACCTCCTTTTTGTCTCTTCCACTGCCCTTGCCAGATAGCCTGTGGACAGGCTTCCCAGGCTTCCGGCTCTCCTGGCCAGCTGGGGAAGGCATGGCTTTTCCAGACGTGTGAGCTTGCCAGCAAGTTTTCTCTTTCCATGCACAAGCCAGAACTGGGAGATTACAAAGCCATCACAAAATGGTCACTAATAGATAGCTTAAGGGACTAAAGGAGAAGGGAAGGGTTTCTGGGTTAAACAAAAAAATTTCAAGTTTCTTGCAGTATAGTCATGATTCTTCACAGGTTTTTGATAATTAGAACAAATCTGTTTCTTTCAGGGGACCACAGGCATGTTGGTAGACGTCTTTCTGAAATCCATTCAGAGCCACATTCCATTTGCTTTCCTTTATAAGAAGCTTTCTTTTTGAGCATTATCCCCAATTCTCAAATGCATGAAAATTCAAGTTGACACTTTATGAAGAGTCGTAAATATTGGTACCAAATCTCTGTTTTATATTTGGATATCCTGGGGAAGAATGAGGAAGCAGGTGGAGATGCCCTTTCCTTCAGACTGTTTAAAATGGGTACCAGGGGACTTGAGCATGATGACTGGATTCAACCTGTGATATGGATCTTTCCAAGGTTGGATTTGGTGTCTCTTGGCACAGGGGCTTCCTGGCTCAGCCATAGATTCTCATGGTTCTGACTCTCTGACTTGGCTTGGTATTCTCAAGGATCCACTGGGCTCCACAAATCCCAGATCTTACCTAGTACTGGTTTTTGACCAGAACCAAAGTCCCCTGTATAGCTGCCAAGGGATAGACCCAGTGAGTAGCAGGTACCACAGCTGTGAGGATGAGGCCACAGCTCCTTCCCATGGAGGACTGTCTGCTTCCTCCTATCATGCTTGTCCCCATCCCCAAGGCTGCCAACAGGATTTGCAAAGGATTATTATTATTATTATTACTACTGTTATTATTACTATTATTGCCATAGGCTGACCCTAGGAAAAAAGACCCTAGGAAAATCTCTCTTCCCACAAACTACCATGACTCTTAGTGGAACTGGGCATTGGCTAGCTTTATTCACTTACAGTTTCAAATGCTAGGTTAGAAAAGGCAAAAATTTACTCTTCAGCTCTTTCTTCAGAAAAATGTATCTTCATTTACTCTGTCTATAGAACTATGAAACAAGATAAGTAGTCCTTGACCGAACAAAAGCACATTCAAGTTATAAAAGTAATTCGACCTCCTACCTTAGAATGTGGAGTTCTTTTCCAATCACCAAATTGACATTTTCCACTTAAACAATTTTAAGATCCATTCTTTACCTAGCTCTTCCTTATATATGTGTGTCTCACTTAATTCCCAATTTCACTTCATTATATCAATGCCATTGATATTTTCTAGGTGAGGAATCTGAAGCTAATAAAGAAATGAAGAGACACAGATCACAATATCAGTGTCACACAGGTTGTAAAATATGGAAGCAAGATTGACTTGAGGTGTCCTTGGCCAAGAAGCTCCTGGTATTTGTACTGTATCAAAGTACTCACATTCCTCCAGTACAACCCTGGGGCCATTTTGGATGATGGAGGATAACAGCATGGTTAGAAACCAAGTAAGACTAGCATCCTCACTATCTCTTTCAGGTTTATTTTATATTTTTTTACATGTTTGGTTTCCATAAAAAAGTTTCTTTTAAGATAAAAAAAAGTTGGAACATAGTATGTTATGCCTTTGGCAACCTATTTCAAACTTCCTACTTAGGAAAAAAAATGAGAGCTAAGTGAGCAATACATAACTGCCAAGGTATCTTCTAAGGATAAAATTACTCAATGAATATTACGTTAATTGCCATGATTACCATATTAACTTACTAGGCAATCAGAGATGATACTCTATACTCCTCTGTGGTCTCAATTTTGTCTCCTAGGCCAAAATATTAAGAAATATGAGAATGGCTAAGTTTCAGACTTCTAACACATTTTCTATTTGGGTGAAAATATCAAATTGCACCCACTCTCATGGTCTAGAAAGGATGGTCTAAATGGTAATTAGGACAAGTGGACCTCTTTCTAATCCTAATGCTGCTAACAGTTAGCCATGTGATCTTGGATAAAGACATGTCATTTCTGGGTGGAAGTTTTAAAAAATGCTGTACACTTTCAACACATGCTGATTCCTCCATACAAATGGGCTATTAAAGGGAAAGCAAGGTAGAACCCATGCCAGTGTCTGTTACAGTGGTACGTCGGTCCCTTTAAGGATGAACAAGGCAAAGTCAAGGTCATGTGGTCGTGAAGTTCAGCCATCTTCAGTGGTCCCCATTAGTCAAAATTCCCTTCTGTCTGATGATCTCACTTATCTTTGCTTTCCAATGATAAAAATTTGTGCCATCTTCCTTTTTTCTTCAATTCCTTTTTCTTCTCTTCTCTCTCTCTCTCTGTCCTCCCTTTCTTTCTCTTGTTAATTCTATATGCCTCTCCCTCTCCCAGGCTCCTTCTCTGTCTGTCTCTGTGTTTCTCTCCTCATGTGGGTATGATGTGTGTGCATAGCAAGGCAAAACTTTGTCCTCCTGGGGTTGGTATATTTCAGGAATTGTCCCCCTTTCTCCTAAGCACTTTTGTAAATCTTGGGTGTTATTCTTGAGACTTCCTTTAACAGTCATCCCCAAACCCCTCCCTAGGAAACCATCTGATAAAAAACAAAGGAGAAAATCAAATGGGTAGTCTAGCTCCTCCCTCCAGGCCCATCACCTACTCTGGCTCCACCAGGGAGCTTTCTACTGCCCTCTCATGGTGAGTTAATCTCTTTCTGAGAACTAACCTTTCAGTTCTGCAGAACCTTATAGAAGGAGACATAAATTATGATCATGTGTGCCAGAGCAGCAACCGTTCTCATACATTGCTTAGGACATGGAGGCTGAATGTACCAGGAGAACCACTACAGAGTTGAATAGTTTAAGCAAGGTATCTATCAAAACTTGATTTCAAAAAGTAACAATTAAGAAAAAGTGACTTAAACCAAAGATGAGTCCTGAATTAGAAAATCCCACATTTTGTGGGAGAAAGGGATTTGCTGAAACTAGAATCTTGGAGATACATTTGTAAAGACTAATGTACTCCAATGGTTAAGCAATGCTTTCAAGACAGAGACTGTGACAGGGCCTTAATATCTTACACAATCTGCATTGTGATTTGTAGACACCATGAAGTCCACACACTCTACACTGTGCCCCTATTTGCTGCACTGACTCTGCTTCCTCCAAAATTCACAGCGTAGAATACTCACTAGTCCCAGTCAATTAATAGCCTCTCTTCGGCACTTTATTGCTTTTCCTGTCACTTGTCCATCAGCAGTGTTTCCCTCTATAGACACCAACAACTTGCTCTGCCATTGTAGATACACATTGCTGCTATAGTAGATATATTTGGCTCATGGAAGAATACACTTTACTTGAACAAAGTTTGGAAACACCCTGTGAAAGCTTTCCATTGTATGGCATACAACAAACTGACCTACATTTTCATTCAAACCATATGTTTTAAGCAGTGCTTTCATTATTTATTTTTCTCCTATTATTTTTTTCTAAGTGGACCAAGAGGGTTTTAAAAGTAATAAAACTTGAATTTTGGCCAACACTAAATCAAGAATCCAATCTGAAACGTTAACCGCTTAGTGAAGCACATGCAACACCATTTTGAGGCAAATATCCAGGTTAGATTAAAGAATTCCCCAAGAAAAAAGAATTTTCCAAGTTCAAACTTAGATAAAATACTAGTATTATTCCATACAAAATGGATGCAATAGTAAAATAATTCATGCCTTACTATTTGGAGTCTCTGGATTCTCCAGGGTTCCAGGCTGCCAATCTGCGACCAAAAGAGTCAGGATGCTGCATTCTACAGTAAATTGGGGGAAAATAAAGACAAATTCATTGAGATGGCTACAAATGCAGTGCAAATGTGTTGCCTGTATGCATTTCACAAAAGAAGGAGGGCATTAATTGAAAATAAGTTCATAATTCCATTTTATCTAAGCTATTCCAAGCCTTCAACTAAAAAGATTTCTCCACTCAAAGCCTATATGTATGCCAACAGCCTTGTACAGTCTGACAAAGCAGGAGGCATGCTTACTCTGGGCACACAAGACTGTGACAGGTGCACAAGGAATGGAATGGAGAGACACTGAGGTGCATGGTAGCAATGTCATTTCCTTGCAAGTGATTCCGGTCACTTCATGGGAAAGTTATATTGGAGTCAAAGTGTGTCTACAAACTTTGTTGATGTCTCTCAATTAATATAGATACGACAGTCACCAAGATTCATCTAGAACTTAGTAACAGGATTTTGTTTCCATCATATTTATATTTACGTGTCCATGTCTATCTCATATTTTAGGAGTTTCCATTTATCTACTTATAGGACAGATAAAGCATTTCCTTACTAAATGATTTTAAATTTATAAATGAATAAACTGTAAGAAAATTAAGTAAACTATGCACTTTTCACACAAAATTGTAGGAAATATTATAAAAAGAATAATAATTGACTATGTTTGGGGAATATCATTTATATAAATAAGAGTGGTAAGCATAGATGGAAAATTGGAAGCTACATGAAGTACTTTTTGTTAACTTTATTTTCAATATATAGCAAAGTAAATAGCATACAGTAAGAACTTGGTAAATATATTTTTAATTGGTGCATTAAAGTTGTAAATAATGAGATTGGTTGTTACATATTCACATATGCACAAAATATAACAACATAATTTGGACAACACATTCCCCCCTGTACTCTCCTCTTCCTCCACCAGTCCCCTGGTCCCTTGACTTTGCAGATTACTCCTTCAAATTGATTGTGTGGGAATTATTAAGTTTCCTAGGGGCACAAATTTTATTTTTCTCTTCCCCCCTTAACCCTCCCTTCTTCCCCTACAGTCTTTCTTCCCCTTTCCCTGCCTGTTTTCTCTACTCTACTAGACTTCCTTTAGTTCATCTATTAATTTGTATTTGAATGTTTCTTTATGAAATCTTCTTCCTTCCTCCCCCTTATTTTATTTTATTCCGGCTTTCACAAATGAGAGAAAACATATGACTTTTGAGTTTCTGAGTTTGGCTAATTTCACTTGGTATGACACTCTCCATTTCCATCCATTTGTTAGCAAATGCCGTAATTTCATTCTTTCTAATAACTAAGTAGAACTCCACTGTATGTATATACCTCAATTTCTTAATCTACTCATCTAGTAAAGGGCATCTGGGTTGATTCCATAATTTACCCATTGTGAATTATGCAGTGAATTTATGTGATGTGGCTGTGTCACTGTACTATGCTGATTTTAGGTTCTTTGGAGAGATCCCCAGGCATGGGATAGCTGGGTGTATTAGTCAGGTTTTTTGCTGCTGTGACTAAACAGTCTGACAAGAATAATTTTAGGAGGAAAAGCTTATTTTGAGGGCTCACAGGTTCAGAGGTCCCAGTCCATACAAGGCTGGCTCCATTCCTCAGAGCTCTGGGTAAGGCTTAACATCATGGCAGCAGGCATGGCTCCAGGAAGCAGAGATCACAAGGCCGAGCAAAGAGAGAAACTCCATCCCAGATGCAGAATATATACTCTAAGGCATGCCTCCAATTACCCACCTCCTCAAGCCACACTCTACCAGTTACAGTTGTCAGATAACTTACTGATTGGGTTGAGGCTTTTGTAACCCACTGATTTCACCTCAGCCTTCTGAAATTGTCACACGTGAATTTTTGTGGGACACCTCACATTCAAACCATAACACTGGGTTATATGGTGGTTTCATCCCTAGTTTTTTGATGAATCTCTATACTGCTTTCCAGAATGGTTGTACTAGTCTGCAGTCTCACCAACAACGAGGACATGTTCCTTTCTCCCTATAACCTCACCAGCATTTATTATTGCTTGTGATCTTGATCTCTGCCACCTTAACTGGAGAAGAAATCCTAATGTAGTTTTGATTTGCATTTCCCTTATTTTGGGGGCATTTTTCATATATTTATTGGCCATTTGTGTTTCTTCTGTTGAGAGATATCTGCTTAATTCTTTAGTCCATTTGGTGATTGGCTTTTGTGTGTGTGTGTGTGTGTGTGTGTGTGTGTAAGTTTTTTGGGTTCTTTGTATATTCTGTATATTAGTACTCTATCAGAGGGGTAGCTGGCTAGGATTTTCTCCAACTCTGTAGGCTCTCTCTTCATAGTTTAAATCATTTCCTTAGCAGTGCAGAAGCTTTTTAATTTAATGGCATCCTGTTTATTGATTTTTGGATTTATTTCTTGCCCTTTGGAGGAGTCTCGTTAAGGTAATCAGTGCCAGCTCCTTTGTGATGGAGTGTAGACCCTATGTTTTCTTCTAGCAGTTGTAAGATTTCAGGTCTGATACCTAAGTCTTTGATCCATTTTGATTTGTGTTTTGTGCAGGGAGATAAATAAGGATCTAATTTCATTTTTCTACACAAGGCTAACCATTTTTCCCAGCACCATTTGTTGAAAAGGCTGTCCTTTCTTCTAAGATATATTTTTGCATATACCAGAAGGCTATAGGTTTGTGGAATTGTCTCTGTGTCTGCTATTTCATTGGTCTTCATGTCTATTTTGATGCTAAAACCATGCTGTTTTTTTATTTTTGTTCTTTTTTTTTTTTTAAGAGAGAGTGAGGAAGAAAAGAGAGAATTAATTTTATTTTTTCATTTGGCCTGTATTTCTCTGTGGTGTTGGGGTTTGAACCCTGGTCTTTGCACATGCCAGGCAAGTGCTCCAACTGCCAAGCCGCTGCTCCAGACCCACCACACTGGTTTTGTTACTACAACTCTGTAGTATAATTTCTGATCAGATACTGTGTAGTGCCTTCTGCTTCACTTTCCTTGATTAGTATTGCTTTGGCTATTCTGGGACTTTTCTTTTTCCAAATGAATTAAAAAAATTGTTTTTTCTAATTCTGTGAAGAATGATATTGGTATTTTGATGGGGATTGCATTAAATCTGTATAGTACGGCCATTTTAACAATATCAATTTTGCCTATCCAAGAATACGTGATGTCTTTCCATCTTCAAAGGGCTACTTCAATTACTTTCTTCATTGTTCTATAGTTTTCATTGTAGAGTTCTTTTACCTCTTTGGTTAGATTAATTCCCAAGTATTTTATTCTATTTTGTGAGGTTATTGTGAATGGGATGGTTTTCCTGATTTCTTCCTCAGCTGATTCACTGTTGGAAGTATAGGAAAGCTATTGATTAATGGGTGCTGATCTTATATCCTACTGCTTTACTAAATTTGCTTATAAGTTCTAAAAAATCTTCTGGTGGAGCTTTTTTTTTTTTTTTTGATCTTCTAGAGATAGGATAATACTGTCAGCAAACAAAGAGATAGTTTGACTTCTTCTTTTCCTACTGTGTCCCTCTGATTTCCTTTTCTTGCCTGATAGTTCTGGCTAATGCTTCAAGGCCAATATTGAATAGTAATGGTGAGAGTGAACAGCCTTGACTTGTTCCTGAATTTAGCAGAAATACTTTGTTTTTTTCCAGGTAAATATTTTTTACTAAATGAACAAATAAACAGATTCTGGAGAATCTGGGTGCTTAGGGGTCTGAGCTGCTCACAGGCATGGATCAGAGTTTGTGCACCATTGTAATTCTATTATCCAGCACAGGTCTTTAATCAGCAGTACTCTGTGAATACTTGTTGAATGTAAACAGAACAGGTTTAATCATCCTGATTTAAGACAATTCTTCAAAAAGAAAGCAAACAAACAAAACTAAAGACCATTTTGATGTCCCCACCTTACCCCTGAAAAGATCTTAAAGCAAATGTTTCAAAAGTCTAGGTTCAGACATTGTTTTCAAAAGTGGGAACAGGCAGTAAGCATATACACTGCCTATAGAGAACTTCAGATCCAACTAGAAGATTATCTGCCTGTTATTACCACCATGTATTGACAGTTCTCAATTGCTGCACCCCTTCTTACCAGGCAGATGACTCCCACTGCCTATTACTTAGAACAGCATTTTTTTTTGTTAAGAGGACTATTATAAGGAAGAAATAAACCAGGTAAGAAATTATGGTGATTCAGAATTTGGCAGTGGAAGACTTTTTGTACCTAGATACCCTAACAACTCAAGGGCCAATGGAAAGAAAAATCTAGGATTTTTCTACATGGAAATTCTCTCTGGACAGAGAGAAGTAGAAGGCACTGAATTGCTCCAGTGTAGTGGTGAAGGTCTGTGAATGTGGTCCAGGGGAAAGACTCCTCTCTCTGGCCTGTGTGTCCACCAGTTGTGGGTAGTTTTGTCTGAATCATTCAAACCAGGATTTTATATTGGATTTTGGCAAGTGATCTGTGCTTTCTTGATATTTTTGCTGTAGAAGATAACCAAAGAGAAGTGCTACTTTAATATTTGCATAACCAATCAATAGCAAGGGAGATAAAATAAGAATGGTGATTAGTAGGTGGTCTTAGGGGAAGTCCTGTCCAATGCTTTTGATACCTCCTTTTTGCTCTGCACATGTTACTCCTCTAACAGACTCACTTCATGTGTTATCTCTTCCAGGCTTAGCATCTTGGCAGACCATGGACCTTACTGACCTGTGTTTCTTTCTCAGGTTCCAGAATTATCATTTAAACTATGTGTACAAGTTCCTGCTTCTTAACTGCTTACCTCCTTGCTAAGCAGGTACTCAGGATTTAAATCATTTGTCTCCAGATCATTTTTATTCCTTGTTTGATTGCAATGATTGAAACAATTGGTAGGATGATTTTTACTAATGCTGTTACCAAAAGACAAATTCTGTGTCACAGAAACAACTCCAATGGTGAATATAACTTTCAGCAACGAGGAAACAGATATGAATACATACACACAGTATCATAGAGATTTAAATTCAAAATTCAAAAGGAGGTCAAAACTGATTTTGTTGACTGTGCTGCATTTCCAACATGGCAGTGGGATCTAGTGCAGCAAGTGACAAACAGTGGCACAAGCCTGTTATTTACATAACATGTGTACCAGCCTACGCTTCACCAAGCACTATTACATTAACTGTCTCATCTGAACCTCATAACAACCCTGTCACATTATTTCAGCACCACAGATGAGGAAAAACACTAAGGCTCAAAGAAGCAAGGAGACTTCTCAGAGCACAGAGCTGGGAGTAGAAATGTTCAACCTTTTCATCTTTCTAGTTCCTCCTCCAGGGGACATCTCTTCTAAGTGGCACCAAGCTTCTGGTTTACGTCTTACAGAAATACATTCCCAAGTGACACAGAACTCTACCAGTTTCCCTTAGCATTCTAGCAGGGAAAGAAAAGAGCCAATGTGCTAACCCCAAGCAAGATGTTGTAGCGTGTGAAACAATGTGATCAGGGACAGAAACAGGGGCACTTGCATTTCCCACATATGGGGTCAGCTCTTGCAAGTTCATTCCTAACTCAATAGCCTTTTCATCTTTTCAAACATTAAATCTACCATTTAGCTAGCACATTCAAATCACCCCCCCCCACAAATCTGCCAATGTTTTTGAATTTTCAGCTTTTAAATGTTTAATGAGAACACATTGGGTATGAGGCCTTATGTCAACTCACCTCCTCTAGGTTATATTTTGTAGCTAGCATTAGCATAAATACCAACATATTTACATCATAATTATTTTAATTCCCTTGGCTCCAACGAGACCTGGAGTGTGTCAATCTATACTGATTTCAGGGATTTGGGGTGATTACTGGTCCAAGAAACACAAATGACAATAAACGCTTGGAAACTTGGCACATGACTTCTGAAATGATCCCAGCTTTGCAGTGAGGAGGAAACAGGATTTTACATGAATGTGGGCAAGTCACGATTTTCCATCTTCAGGTTCTCATTTCTGACAGAAGGAAAATTCTTCTGCTTGTGAAGAAAAGGGAACCCTGTGCACTGTTGATGGAATTGTAAATTCTCACAGCTATTAGAAAAAACAGTTTGGAGGTTCCTCAAAAACTTAAAATGAGCCCAACAATTATTCCACTTGTGACATATATCTAAAAGAACTGAAATTAGTATCTTGAAGAGATATCTGCATTCCCAAGTTCACTGCTGTACTAGCCACAGTAGTCAAGTCAAGAATGCACAGGGAAAATGGGATAATATTCACAGAAGAATATTATTCAGATTCCTCCCCCCAAAATAAAATCCTTCCATTTTTGACAACAGGGGTAATCTTTGAGGACATTTTCTTGAGTAAACAAGTAAAACACAGAAAGACAAATTTTGTATGTTCTTACTTATATGTAAAATCTAAAGAAGTTGAATTTATACAGAGTAGGAAAGTGGTTGCCAGAGGCTGGAAATGGAGAAATGGGAAGATTTTGGGCAAAAGGTACAAATTTCAGTTACATATGAATCAGTTTTGGAATTCAACAGGTTAATGACATTTTAAAATAATGTATTATATGCCTGAAATATAATTTTCAAAATATATATGTATATCAGAACATCATTTTACACATCTTAAATATATATATTTTTTATTTGTCAAGTATACAACTATGAATATGGAGGAAAATTAAAACGAATTCTTGTCTTTATTTTTTCCATGAAAAATTGCAGATATCATCATTTTGGGATTGGAAAAAAAAGTGATGTTCCCTTAGAAAAAACACTACAAAATATTATTGCAGAAATGACAAGCACCTTTCCTGGGTTTAGAACATAAAATCAAAGGCCTTTCCCTTTCATAAGTTTTAAAAAGTTTAACACAAGTGGCAGTGTTGCAAAGCAAGGGTCTAGGTTGTGAGAATGCTATCTGGATTATTCACACACATATGCATTGGACTACAGCCTATATTTAGGGACAATATTATTAAACCAGAAAGTAAGCAGTGGGAGATTATACGACTAGATGTCAACTTTATGGAGATATTTCCATTTTTCATATATAATAGAAATTCAGATATTTGTTGATCAGTGTGTATTTATTGACTACCTACTGTGTACAAAGCACTGTAAGTAGAGGACAGAAGAAGTTCTTGTGTTTATTGAGTAGCTACCATATTCCAGGCACTGTGCAAAACATGTTTACTTGTGTATTTGTGAGTGGTGTGGTGAGGGGGAAAGAAGATGTAGGCGGGGAGAGGAAAGGAATGGGCTCAGTTTTACTCATTACTTGGATTCATACATATCTTGCAAACTTGTGGAACTAATTGCTTATCTGTAGGACTTCAAAGTCATAAAAGAGTACTAATTCATAAAAACCCGCACTGCCCATGACAGCACCGATGTATCTGTGGGGTGGGGGAATCAGTGGGACAATTACTTTGACTCTTGTCCTGACTTAACTTTACATGGACCCATTTAATAAACTTTGTTTATTAAAGATGCATTTGAATTAAAGGGTGAGAAAGAGTCTCTCGCTTTTGGAAAGAGAACAGAGTGATTTATGTGCGTGGAGGATTGCAAAGGACACACCACCACTTTAGCATGTTCACTGCCTGAGAAAATCAGCCACATCTCAGTGATAGCAGCACGTGGTCTGTTATGGCACATACCAGCAGCTCTCCAAACCAAGTCTCAGAAAAGGGAAAAGTAGATGGGGCTGTGAAATGAAATGCAAATAGATATGGGAGTATTAGGAAGGAAGGCCGATGGCATAGTCCTGGGCACTGGTCTCAGTGGCTTGGTGGAAGCAAAGACAACAGGTATTGTCAAGAGCTCCTGAAGCAGCATGGAGGGCAGGGTCATTTTTCATAAGATAATGGATGCGTTTCTAAATGAGCACATATGAAACACCTCTAGGGAAGAAGCACTGCAGGGGCTGAATTTATTACAATAGCATCCCGAACAAGACTTTTTTTTTTTAACCATTACATGATACGGCAAAATGTGTTTTGCATGCAAAATGTATTTTACTTAATCTTTCAAAACTGCATGGCATTAATAGTTTATTATCTTCATCTTATTGATAAGAGATAAAGGACTATTAGCTCAGGAAAAAATATTCTCTTAAGGTCACTATAACAGTTAAATGGTGGCCCTCAAAAACATGTCTAGATCATAATTCCCACAATCCTGGAATTTGGCAAAAGAGGTGACTGAGTTAAGGAGGGGATGGGTCCGTTGCAGATTGTGCATGTGGGCCTTAAAGGCAATCATGTGTATTCTCGTAAGAGACGGGCAAAAGGAGTTGGGGGAGAAGACAGAAAAGAGAGGAAGTGGCAATGTGACAAGAGGCAAAGGCTGAGTGTTGTGCCCACAAGCCAAGATAAGACTGGAGACACCAGAAGAGGCAAAGGAAAGATTCGCCTTAAAGACTTTTGAAGAACCACAGCTCTGCTAACACCTTGATTTCAAATTTTCTGGCCCCTAGAACTGTGAGAGAATAAAGTTCTGTTTCAAACCACCAAGCCTCTGATAATTTGTTTTAACAGTCACTGAAAACCTGTGCAGTCACACAACTAGTAAGAGGACAAGATTGGATTCAGATCTGAGCTCATCCTTCCTTAGACTCTGTTCCCTTTGGGCCACACTAGGATGGCTACCACACACCTTGGTGTGTTCCTCAGCCTTATGTGATTCTCATGCATCCTCTGCTTCCCTAGGCATCACCTTCTATCTGCAAACGCACTGCAGAGGGCTGAGGAAACTTTGAAGATTCTACATATTTTCCTTTGTAAAGTTGGAAGTTATTGCATATGTTAAGCGTTAAGTAAGACTGTTATACAGTCAGGACTACGGGTGTTGAGATGGGAGTTATGGGCTGAGATGATCAGCAGAAAGTTTATGGAGGAGCAGGTTTTCAATTGTGGGAAAAGGATACATGTATTTGGATACTTGTGAAGGACCAGGCAGAACATTATAGATCTTTGAAAGATCGAATAATATTTCAAGGGGAAAATTAAAGACCCAGGCAGAGTAAATTGTGTGACCCAGCTTGAAAATGAAAATCTTGTACTAAAATAAAAAACTAATTAATTTGGATCCTGATTGTCTCTGTTGTTGCAATTGTGGAGTGTTGTAATCCCTTCTGGAATCTGAGGTATTCTTATATACTTACTACAGATTTTTTTCTTTAAAAATAAATAAAAATAAAGTCCTTCCACATCCAAGTTCATTACTGAATTAGTTTTGTGGCTTCATCTCTTCATGGTCAGGCATTTTCTCTTGGTCCACGTGCCTCTCTCAAAGCCATCTGTTTTGCTAAGGGATTTAACGAATTTAAGCCAGACCAGGAACACAGGGGCCAGGAAGGCTGGGTTCTTAAAGAACAGGTTTTCACTTTACTTCAGCCCCTTCCTCTTTCATTTAAGGCGAATTACATAATCTTTACAAGAGACAAAATTATCTGCACTCTTGCCTAACCTTAACAATGAGAAAGAGAAGGACTTCTATCTATTCATTACAAACAAAGTAATTACAATTTGCTATAGCTCACAGAAATAGGAAAAAACAACAACAACAACAAACCACCAAAATTAATGTGGTTTTCATTTTATCTGAAAAGAAAAGAGGTTGGTAGTTTTAATTCTAGTTCATTATAGTCAAAAACTTAATATCTGATGGCAAAGAAGCAAGAAAAATGCTTATAGGGTAGTTATGGCATTGCTCCTGATCAACACTTACGAGGACTGTAGGAAAGAGGCTCCATTTCCACCAATACATGTGTATATTTTACAAGTCAGAGGAGGGGGCTGAGCTAGGTCATGTGGGGTGTGGCATGTGCTTCTAGAATGGTGCATCAGGCAACCCCTTGTGGTGCCTGTCCGCTATGTGAGGCATGGTGCTCAGGGCTGTGAGAAGCAAAGGGGTTTAAAGAATCATCTTTGCCTTAAAAATCTAGTTGACAAGTTGAGACATAATGTCCTAATTTAAAATAATAGCCCCAAACAATGAAAGCAAGAAGCATCCCAAGTAAGAGTTCAAGACAACAAAAATAGCAAAGACAGGACATATTCAATTATCAATAATTGCTACAGGATGTCAAAGGAGTGGAAAGAGCATATCATACTGGAGTGGTCCGGAAAAACTCTGTGACAGTACTAAGATTTGAAATGAATTATGCCAGATGGAGGCAAAAGTGGAAAAAATCGATATCTCATATCACCAGAGAGTGCCTTCGTTGTAAGATGTTCTATATGATCTGGTAATGTACAAGGTCTGTTTCTTTCGTGTGCCAGGATCAATTATGGTATATATGGACTTGAACAAATGCACATCTGTGGTGGTATTCTTCCATCGCAGTATAAATATGAACACAGAAACAGAAACTTATACATTTTTCCTGTATTTTACCAATGTGTCCTTCAAAGTGCTAGTTCTAATGTTAAGGATTTATTCTGTTGGGGCTGTTTGTGAGTTTGTATTGGCCTTAGCTCATCTTCCTTAAATTAACATACCAGGACCAGATTTTCCATTCCAAATAGTGACTCATCCTAGGGCAAAAAGCAATTAAAGTTCCAAAAAGAAATATCTTTTTTTTAAGAAGGAGAAAGAGAAAGAATAAATTTATTTGGTTTTTCATGTGGCCTTTGTTGCTCTGACACTTCATTGTGTATGTGATGCTGGGATTTGAATCTGCGTTCTTGTACATGCCAAGCAAGTGCAGCAATTGCTGATTCATGGCTCCAGCCCCCCAAAAGAAGTTTTTCCCCCAATATCCTGCACTCCTCACTTTAACAATGAGACTTTTCTAATGGACATTATTTACTATTATCATCATCACTAATTTTAATCCTGGAAAGACTCTGGCTCCATGCAAGAATAATACTTTCTTAAATGATCAGATTTGACAGATAAATTTCAGATTCTCAATCTTCTAGATTCAACCTATACAGTTGTCCAACAAATATTATGGAAAGCCCATTTTACACGAGTACTGCAGGTGAATAGGGTGGGTGAGTCCAAGGTCTGTGTGTCCCTGCAACTTACACTCAAGAATGAGTGCAGATGGGGGTGGCTGTGGAGAGACAGGGTCAACAAGCAGTCTCACGAATAAAGGCAATTCAGACAAGAGATCTCTGCTGTGTGAGAGTACTGGGAGTGGAGAGCGACTCCGTTGGGTGGAGGGGTGGTGGGAGTGCGAGTGCAGTGGTTTTAGATGGTATGGTCACCCAGGGCTTCTCTGAGAAGGTCTCTTTTGAAGTGAGAACTGAATGAAGGTAGCGATTTGAAGACCAAAGGGAGTGTGGTCCACACTGAGAGAAGAGCAAGCCCAAAGGCCCTGGGATGAACATGAGCTTGTTTAGGGACCAACAAGAAGGCCACTGGAGCTGGAGCAGAGTGAAAAGGAAGGATTTGGAGGAAGTGAAGAAGAAAAAGGCAGGATTCATACCATCTGGGGGCTTGTGGGCCATGGAAAGAGATCAAGACGCCTGTTTACAACAAATCTCAACTATGATTTCTCAAGATATGGCAAATTTATTTGAGTTATACCTGCTGTTGTGTGTAAAGATAGTGGTAACAAACGTTTTAAATGCTGACATAAACCAATTACCAAAAGTACGACGCTTACCTAGACTGGGATTTATTGTTTATATATTTTCATGATTTCATTATGTCTTAAATAAAAATTAGGGGATTTTTATAGCATGTTTCAACACTATCCATCCCCTTTCACCAATATCATCTGCACAAAAATTCGAAAAATGAAGAAAAAATTCACAATCAAATTAACGTTAACAAGTCGCCCATTTTCAGTGGCTTCCTTCCTTCTTATTCTCTGTCCTTAGGCACCCAGCATCATGTTGTGGTTGTAATCATAATACATATGTGACTTTCTTTCAGTGTTTCAAAGCATATTTAGAATATTTATTATTTTTGTAAGATCTGATCACTGGCAAAAAGATTTCTCAGGCAACCTAAATAAGCCTGGCTAACACAGTGGCATTGATCCCTATTCCCAATGATTTTTTTCCCCTTCTCTTGGCTCAGATCTTCACTTCTTATCAAAATTGGTCTTTCAGACTGAAAAAAGTACTTAAGAAGAAATGTAATTTCTGATAAGCAGTAATGAGCCTGACTCCTCCTTACTGAGCTCCCTGGGTACAAAAATTAGATTCCAAGTAATTTCTAAATAATTTCTAAGAATTCACAGGAGGAGAGTTCCTCCTCTTAGCAGAGCGTTCTTTGGTTGTAAAAGAGGAGACACACTGTGGGATGTAATTAGAAGACTTTAACCTCACCTAACTAGGTCTCAACAAAACCTAGAAAACAGGCATTTTTCTCTGTCTCCACGTAGGAAATGAAAACTCTCTGACTGGGGAATTTGAATATAGGGATCTAAAGAGTTTAAAAGGTCAATGAAGAAGTTAGAGAAATTGATTTTTAGGAATGGATTTATTTCATAAATTCATATACTATTTAGGAAATTGAAGTAGAAAACCAAATATGGTAGATTCTAAACACCCTGTGCACTACTTCACATTTTCCCCCAGACAGCTATCTCTGTTATCACTATAAAGATGAAATCATTTTAATAGAATTCACCAGAAATTCTTAATATAGAATTCATTTAAGTGGAAGGCTTCAGGAAGAAAGAGAGCCATTATTGTTTATTTTGAGGTTATTTTAAAGGTTTTAAAATTTAAATAATTTCCCTTGCAGGTATTACAGCATGTTGAAATTATTATAATCAGTGCAGAATCCCACCCTTGCCACCCTTTATCCATCACTCCATGAACTTTCCTAGTTTGGTAAGTTGCCACATACCCATTGCTGAACAAATCTGTGTCTTTTCCTGATCCTCTTATTTCTCTCAGACTTTCCCCCATTCATTTTTCAATCTATCTATAAGTCAGTCTATGAAATATACCACATGTTCATGATGTTGCCTGGCTGTGTTCTTATCTAGAGGATCAACTGCAAAGAATCTGATTCCTAGCTCATTCAGGTTATGGCAGAATTCATTTCCTTTAACTGAGGGGCTTGGCATTTTACTGGCTCTTGGCTGAAGGCTGCTTTCAGGTCATAGAGGCCACCAGAAGTGCCAAGAGGCTCTCTACATGTCCTTGTTACATGGATGTCTGCTATATGGCCTTTTACTTCCTCAAGGCTACAAGAAGCATATCTGACTCCAGTCTGCAAGAATGGTGTTTTACCTAATGCAGTGTAATAATGGGAAGTGCATCCTATCACCTTTGCCATATAACCAAGCCCGACCACAGTACTGACATCCATATTTCATTGGTTAGGAACACGTCATAGTTCCCATCCACACTCAGTGGGAGGGACCACAGGGAGGCTTTGTACAGGAAGTAGAATCACTGGGACTCACCTTAGGTCTACCTGCCATATATTTATCAATATTCAATATTATAGTTTTTATATATATTTTTTGGCTCATAACCTTATTATTATAATAATAATAATAATTATTATTATTATTATTGTTATTATTATTTTGCTTACTGTGGTTTAAATTGCTTTTGTCCATCTAGCTTCTTTAGGGGAAGCTTATAAGAGTCATTGATTTGAGACCACCTTTTTTCTTACTTACTTTCTTTCTTTTTTTTAAGATAAAGAGTCAATTTTATTTTTCATGTAGTTTTTTTCCCTCCACTTAGTTGTGTATGTGGTGCTGGGGATCAAACCGGGTCCTCCTGCATAGCAGGTAAGCACTCACCATTGAGTTACCTCTCCAGCCCTTGAGACTACTCTTAAAAAGGTGTTTAGTGCTATAAATCAAACTCCAATCAATATGATATCAACATCCCACACATTTTGTTCATATTTTAAATTTTCATTCAGTTCAAAATACATTCTGATTTCCCTTTTAAGCTTTTTTGATACACAAATTAATGAGAAATGTTACTTATTGTCCAAGTACTTGGGAAACTTTTCTGGTATTTTTGTGTTACTGATTGCTAACTTAATTCCACTCTAGTCAGGAAATATACCTTGAGCTAGTTCATCCTCTAGAACTGTGAAAAAAACATTTCTGGTCTGTGAATCACCTACTTTATGGTATTCTGTTATGGTTGTCCAAAGAGAATCAGAAAATATATTTTGAATGAATACGACTTGCTTTGTGGTCAGAGTATTGCTTATTTTGGTAAATGTTCCATTAGCATTTGCAGAGAATTCCTCTATTATTCTTATGTGAATTAGGTCAAATTTGTTGACAGTGCTGACTAAGTCATCTATATCCTTAGTGTGCATTTTCTACTATCTATTGATACAAGGTTTTTGAATTCTCCAGCTATGATCATGCATTTGTCTAGTTACCTTTTATATTTTTACTGATTTTTGCTTCATGTATTTGGAAGATCTGGTTTTTTTTTCCAGAGAGAGAGGGACAGTGAGAGAAAGAGAGAATAAATTTTTTATTTAGTTTTTCACGTGGGCTGTCATTGCTCCAATATTTTGTTGTGTATGTGGTGCTGGAGTTCAAACTCACATCCTCGCACAAACCAGGCAAGCACTGTAATGGTGCCACCACTCCAGCCCTGGAACATCTGTTTTTAAGTGCAGAATACTTAGGATGATTCTATTTTCTTGATGAATTAATCTCTTCATCATTTTGAAGTAATGTTTATCCTTTCTGGTCATCTTTTTTCCAAAGTCTATTGTTTCTAACATCAATATAATCACTTGGCTTTCTTTGAATTGTGTTATGATAGTGCAAGTTTTTATATCATTTTACTTTTAAACAATTTATATTTCAAGTGTTTCTTGTAAGAAGTATATTTTTAAATTTTGTATTTTATTCAATATGACCTTCTTATTTAATTGTCTAAACTATTTATATTTAATATGATCATCAGTATCATTGGATTTAAATCTACTCTTATTCTTTGTTATCTGTTGTATTAGTTAGTTTTTTTCATTACTGTGACAAAAATACCTGACCAAAACAAGTTAAAGGAGAAAAGGTTCATTTTGGCTCAGAGTTTCAGAGTTTCGGTCCTTGGTGCACTCACTCCACTGCTCTGGACCCAAGATGAGGCAGAACATCATGACAGAAGGGTGTGGTGAAGGAATGTGGCTCTGCTGAAGATGGCCAGGAAGTAGAAAGGGGACAGGGACAAAGGTGCAGAGAAGATGCACCATGCCAGGGCATGTCCCCCGTGAACTGCCCCATCTAGCCACGTCCACCCGCCTACCATCAATACCTAATTGGTCCATTCAATTTATTAATCTATGAAATGGATTAATTCTCTGATTAGGTTACAGTTCTCATAATCATTTCACCTTCTACATTAATACAGGAACTTGTTGGGGACACCTCATACCAAAACATAACAACTGTGTAGCATATTTTCTTTTATCCCATTCTGGTTTTTATGGGCCACATGCTTGTGATTCCCTAGATTCATATATTGAAACCCTAACTTCCATTGTGATTCTACTTGTGAATAGGCCTTTGGGAGCTTATTTGGGTCAGATTAGATCATGAGGATGAGGGCTTTATATATGGGATTACGTACCTTATAAGAAGAAGAACATAATCTTCTTTCCTCTCTGTGAGTGTAGTACTGGCACTGAGAAAGGTCAAGTGAGAACAAAGTAAGAGGGTGGCTGTCTACAAGCCAAGAAGAGGGGACTCAGCAGAGAACCACTTTGTCAACACCTTGAGCTAGTTCAACCTCTAGAACTGTGAAGAAAACATTTCTGGTCTGTGAATCACCTACTTTATGGTATTCTGTTATGGTTGTCCAAAGAAAATCAGAAAGCAGCCCCCTCCCCTGCTTTTTTCTGTTTCTTTGGATTAAATGAATACATGTTGAAATTATTCTGCTTTATATCCTATGTTGGTTTATTTGGATACTTCTTGATATAATGACTGCTTTAGGGTTAGTAGCATGAATCTTTAAAATATTATTAACTGACTTCAAGTCATAATTTGCCACTTCATACAGAGTCTAAACATCATTACAACAGCATATATCCAATTCTCTTGCTCTAACCTTAACCTGATTTTGTCATACATTTTAATAGTACATATATGATTAAAAGCTTCAATATATCAGTATTGTTTTAGTTAAGTTTTAAAAATAAGAAAAATTACATATATAAACATATATGTGTATCTCCACATATTTAATATTCCTAG
>PVKS010008866.1:0-51756 GCA_004027875.1 Aplodontia rufa
CTGTTATTCCATGAGAATTTGAGAATTGCTTTTTCTGTATCCCTGAAGAATGTTATTGGTATCTTGATGGGAATTGCTTTGAATCTGTACAAGGCAATGGCCATTTTGATTATATTGATTCTGTCTAACCAAAAACATGGAATGTTTTTCCATCTACTCAGGTCTTCTGCAATTTCTTTTTTTAATGTTTGATAGTTTTCATTGTAGAAGTCCTTTATATCCTTTGTTAGGTTGATGACCAAGTATTTTATTCCTTTTGAAGAAATTGTGAATGGGAGAAACTTCCTTATTTCTTCAGTGGACTTGTTGCTGGAGTATAGGAATACTAATGATTTATGAGTGTTGATCTTATAACCAACCACTTGCCTGAAATCGTTTATAAGCTGTAGAAGTCTTGTGGTTGAGCTCATTGGGTCTTTTAGGTATAGGATCATGTCATCAGCAGATAGAGACATCTTGACCTTCTCTTTTCCTATTTGATTTCCTTCTCTTGTCTGATAGCTCTGGCTAGGGTTTCAAGGATTATATTGAATAAGAGTGGTGAAAGTGGAGATCCTTGTGTTATTCCTGAGTTCTGGGGGAATCCTTTCTGTCTTTATCCATTAAGCATAATGTTAGCTATGGGTCTTTCATAGTTGCCTCTTACAAAATTAAAGTATCTTCCTTTGAGCCCTATCTTCTCCAGAGGTTGGGGCATATGGGTGCTGAATTTTATCAAAGCTCTTTCGGCATCAATTGAGATGATTATATGATTTTTTTTAATTTTTAATTCTGTTTAAGTGGTGAATTACATTTATTGATTTGCATATGTTGAACCAGCCCTGCGTTCCTGGAATGAAGCCCACTTGATCATGATGTATTATCTTTTTAATGTATTTTTGAATCGAGTAACTAGAATTTTCTTAAGGATTTTTGCATCTATGTTTATTAGAGTAATTGGTCTGTAGTTTTCTTTTTTTGATGTATCTTTGTTTGGTTTTGGTATCAAGGTTATATTTGCTTCATCAAAAGTGTTTGGGAGGGCTCCAACCTTTTCAGTTTCATGGAAAAGCTTGTGGAGGATTTGTGTTAATTCTTCTATAAAGGTGTGGTAGAATTCTTCCGTGAATCCATCAGGTCCTGGCCATTTCTTTGTTGGAAGGTCTTTGATTGCTGTATAGATTTCACTACCTGAAGTTGGTTGATTTAGAATTTCAGTGTCCTTCCATGTTAATTTGGGAATGTCATATGTGGCAAGATATTATCAAACTTGGCAGTGTATAATTTTAAAAAATAAGTTCTGATAGTCTTCTCGATTTTTGGTTGAGTCAGGGTGATATATCCATTTTCGTTTTTGAGTTTGTTGATTTTCTTCACTTCATTCTTCGTTTTAGTGAGGTTGGCAAAGGGTCTGTCAAGCTTGTGTATTTTTTCAAAGAACCAACTCTTCGTTTTGTTGATAAGTTTTATTTTCATTTTTTGGTTTTCATTTTCTCTGATCTTCATTATTTCCTGTCTTCTATTAGGTTTGGCATTGGATTGTTCCTCTTTTTGTAAAGATTTGAGTTGGAGCATAAGTATATTTATTTGGGCTCTTCCCTTATTTTTGATACTATATCAAGTTTTTATATTTGTTAAGGTTAGCTTTGTGGACTACAATGTGGTCTGCTGTGGAGAAGGATCCAGGATCTGCAGAGAGGAAGGTAAATTCAGCCAAATTGGGATAAATATTCTGTAAATGTCTGTTAAGTCCACCTGATTTTCAAGTTATTTAGGTTAGAGATACCTTTGTTGATTTTTTGCTTTGATGATCTGTCTATTGTTGATAATGGTATGTTAAAGTACTCCAATATTACTGTGTTGAGATCGATGAGGGGTTTAATGTTCTTGAGTATTTTTTACCATATAGTTGGGAAGGTTGTATTTGAGGGCATAAATGTTAACTAATGTTACATCTTCTTGATGAATTTTTCCTATTATTATGTTATAGTGTCCTTCTTTGTCCTTTCTGACTAGTTTTTGGTCAAAATTAATTTTATTGGATATAAGGATTGCCAGGCCAGCTTGAGGCCACAAACCTGGTAGACATTTTGCCAGCCTTTCACATTCAGTCTGAGTCTATTTGTGATCGTGAGGTGTGTCTCCTATAGACAGCATATTGTTGGATTTTATTTGTGATCCAGTAAGTCAGTCTGTGTCTTTTGATTGAGGCATTGAGTCCATTTATGTTCAGAGTTAGAATAGGTATGAGAATCTGGGTGTCTGACTTTGTGACTATACCGTGTTTTGCACCATCTTGGATATATTTTAGTGTGTTTTATGATTATTGACTTCTTCTGCTAAAGGATTTTGCAAGTTGTTTGCCTGTACCTCTGAATGAAGTATGTCCTTGAGAATTTTCTGTAGTGCAGGCTTTGTGGTCATGTACCTTGCTAGCTTGAATTTATCATTTAATTTAATTTATTTAATTTACCTGTCACATTTTAAGCTGAGTTTTGCAGGGTATGTTATTTTTGGCTAAAAATTGTTTTCCCTCCAAATTTGAAAAATATTGTTCCATGGTCTTTGGCATTTATTGTCTGAACTGAGAAATCCATAGTAATCCTTATTGATCTGCCCCTGGATGTGATTTGGTATTTTTCCATTCTGCCTTTTAGGATTCGTTTCTTTATTTATCTGTTATTCATTTAATAAATGATGTTTTTCAGTGAATTTCTCATTTGGTTACATCTGTTTGGTGTCCTATAGGCATCTCAAATTTGATTTTCTGAATCAATTCTGATATGGGGGAAATTCTCCTTGGCAATTTCACTTAGAAGATTCCTAATGCCCCTTGTTTGTTGTTCAGTGTTTTCTTTAATCCCATTTATGCTCAGGTTATTTCTTCTCATCTCATAAAATACTACTTGGAAGTTCTGATCATGTAAAGTAAGCTTCTTGTCTGTCCTCCTTGAATTCAGTGTTGATCAGCCTGTGTTCATTGTCTGGTGTTCATTCTTCAAGAGCTAGGGTTCTATTTTCTACTGAGTTTTCTCTGGTATTAGTATCTTCCAACGAGCTTTTGATTTGGTTGACAGTATTTTTCAATTCTTAGAGCTCTACTACTCTTTTCAGGATATCTAGCTCTTTATACATATGGTCTCTCTTCTCCAGAAATTGCTCTCTTATCTCTTCTTCCTTAAATCTTCTTTTAATTCTTTGATTGAATTACTAATCATATTGTTGATTCATTTTTCTGGATTTTCATCTAAGACCCCAACCATGGACACCTTAGATGGAGAGCTTGGGGCTGAGGTGGAGGATTGTTTCCCTTTTCCCTCATTTTCAGTTACAGGGAGTGTGGCTTTAGGTCCAACACTGAGTAATTATCTTGAGGTCTTTGTTGGTGGTATCAGAGCTTTTTATCTCTTTGCTTAGTTGAGCTGGGGTACAATTTGGGTAGCACAGTTCAATGGCTGGCACCCCAGTCTGTAAAGTATTGTGGTTCTTTAAGTTTTCCAGTACCTCAGGGGATAGAGGGTAGAAGTCAATAAGTACAGCAATGCATTCAACAGACAATGTCAGCTGTAGTTGTTACCGTGTTGACACGGTTGTTAGCACCTATAGGAGCAATCAAATTATAAGTTTTCTTCCATGAGAGCTCTCACACTATACTTGGTTAGCAAGCAAACACCTGTTGTCAAGTATGACATTCACTTCAGTCTATCAGGACCCCTGTAGGTGAGGAAAAAATAAGTCTAGAGCACAGAGGGAATGAAGTAGGAAGGTAGTATGGAATTTGTGAATTAGGATATAGAGCTACAAGGTAGTGTAGGCCATTCTGTTAGAAATAAGGAAAAGAAAGAAGAGGGATGAGTGTTGGGTAATGACTTTGAGGAAGGATGAGAGAGATCAGAATACAGTTTAGGAACTGAGAGAGTAAAGCGAAGAAGGAAGTAGTAAAGAATTGTGGTCTTTTCAGCCCAAAGAGACTGAGGACTAGTTTGCAATATTGCAGACCGCCATAGGTTGAACCCTAGCGATACGGACACAGCAGACAAATACAACAATTCACAGTGACAGTAAAAATCAATCAACCACACAAACAAACAAAAACTACATACACTAAAGAACACCAATTCCAAGAACAACAGCAGCAACCAACAAAAAAGAAAGGAATTGGAAAGTTTCTGACTTATTACTGCTGAGCTCAAAATGTACCTTGGAGGTATATGTTCATAATTGACTTCTAGGTGGAGTCACTTACCTGTTGAGTTTGTTGGAGAGAATGAATTTTGATGTCCTGAACTGACAGATTCTCAGGAGGCCTCCAAGTAGTTTTCTCCTATATAGGGGTTGCAAACATTCACCTCCCCTTCTTCCTTTGAGAATAGACTTCAGGGCCACCCACATTGCACTCTAGGACAGTTTAGTGTCTACCTGCCCAAACACTTGTCCCACTTCAGCCAGGGACCCAGAAACTGCTGGGAGTCTTGTAGGTCCTGGTGCAGCTGTAAAGGACTCTTACTATTTTAAGGAGAGTGACCTGCCTAAACTGAGCTCACCCGGGACTGTTACTGCCCTTTTTTTGGGGTGTCTTGAGGTCCTCATTTGCCTCAAGAGATGATGTGTGGTGCAGTTGCAACCCTAGCAAGGAGAGGCAGGCGTGAAGGAGACAGCAGCCCAGCTAGACCAGTGTTTGTGGTAGTCTCAAATGCAGCCACTAGGGCACATGGAAGTGCAGTCCCACTTGGAGCACCCAGGACCTGTGGGAGCACTTCTGTTTACAGAATTCAGGGTCTGAAAGTAGAGGAAAGCACTAGATCCATGTTGCCCCTTATATTCATAGGTCCCTGAGGCTGTCACTTGCCTTGTACTACCTGAGAGTTTCAGGCATTATCTTTTGGAGCTGCAGGCTGAACCCTCCCACCAACCTCCTGGCTCTTTAGATCTTATTGTACAGAATCCTGGTCACTGACTCCACCCGCAGATGGGGCGTATAACTGGGTGGGCAGGAACCCTCTAAACATGTGTTGCTGGACCAGTAATAAAAGAAAATATCCACTGCTAGAAGAATGGTTAAATGATAGAATTGTGTTGATTACTTAATCGTGTTAGGTAGCCATTTAAAATTTCACTTAAAAAAGTTTTTAAGAAGAAATTTTAGAAGAAATGCTTCTATGCATGATGCAAGGAAATAATAGAATACAAAATTTGTTTATATTGTATATGATTTAAATTTTATAAGAATGGCAAAAGGGAAGTTTTTCCCCTGCATGTAATTATGTAATAGGTTGTGTTTTCTTTCTTTTTTGATATCTAGTTTTTTGTCTTTTCTCAAGTATACACATTTTAAACATATACATTTATTGCTTTTTGTTATGTTTTACACATGAGGTATCCAAAAAAAACTTACCTCTGAGACAATGCAGAAATTTTTATGGGTGAGATGATTGAGTTATTCGAGCCTTAACGTAATCGGTGCACAATACACTGATATGGATTAACATAAGACAAGGAATGGGGTATGATTAGAAGAGTTAAGTCACAGGGGTGTGACTTTGAGTTATATATTTTGTTTCTGGTGAGTGGATCTCTCTCTGCTTCCTGGTTTTGCTACGTCCTGAGCTTCTTTTCTTTCTTTTTTTTTTTTCCTTCTTGCCCTTCTGCCTTGATGTTCTTCCATATCTTGGACTCAGCACTATGGCTTATCTCTAAAAGTTGAGTCAAAATAAAATTTCCCTCCTTTAAATTTGTTTATATCAGGTCTTTCATTCAAAGCAATGCAAATGTTGACTAAAACCGTTTTGTAACTGGAAGTATATAGTATATCCAAAAAATGAAATACAATATACTAGGGTGGTTTGAATTAGTTTTCTCATTCTGTTATAATATTCTTTTTATTTAAGGAATCTTGAACATTTGCTTTTTATACTGAAACTGTATTTGAATGCAACCAGTGAGATCATTAGATTAGTTGATGATTGATATAATGTGATTCTGATGATGGTTTTGGAAAGGCTTTGAAATCTGAAGATTTTCTAGTCTTTCTTGTTCCACAGGTCCCTAGCACTTTGTTCAATTTTTTTTTCATTTTATTATTTTTAATTAACTCTCCTCCTTTGTTCTTTGGATTGAATGCCCTTTGTTGATCTGTCTTCTGGTTAGCTGACTCATTCCTCTGTTGTCTTCATTTTGTTATTGTGTCCATATAGTATACTTAAAATTTTCAGCTATTATACTTCATAGTTGTTAAATTTCCAGTATGTTATCCTCCCCCCGCCACTCTGAACTTCTGTTTTTTCATTCACTTTCATTGCATACCATTACTTGATGGAGAAATGTTGTAGTAATTTCTTCAATTCTCTGTTGATCACAACATCTGAATCATTTCAGGTTGGCTCTGTTGATTATACTGTGCCTTAAGAATGGTCAGATTTTCATGTTCATTTTTTATAATTTATCAAGTAATTTTTAAACTGTATCCTAAACATTTGAATGATTTCTTATAAATCCTAGAGCCTATTAAATCCTCAAGAGAATCTGTCCTTTTAGGTACTCACAATTCAGCATCCACCCCCACTGTTCGGTGTAGCTCTGAAAGTGGAACTGACCTTGTTGCAGGGTTCAGATAGTAAAGAGAGGGGGGAAATCAAAGATAGTTCTTTCTCTTCTCTTCCGGTCACAGGACTCTCTTCTGTCTCTAAAATTCATCCAGAGGTGGTTCAAGGTTGGTAGACAAAGGAGAAAAAATTAACAGAAGCTCTTCACCAGTGATTTCCTTCTCTGGTTTGCTTTCTATTATTTAGTTTTGAAAGCCCTAAAATAGTTTGTTTTGTTTTGTTTCTATTTTTGTGTTTTTCTCAGAGTTTTTAATTATAGTCAATGGAAGATATAGGCTATAGCAGTGCATCATTCATTACTGGTAATCCCATTTTACCACTTCTTTTATTTATATTTTGTAGTTCAGATGTCATTGTTAATCTGAAACCAAGTTATTTTCTCACCTGTGTGGAAACCTATTTATGAAAATAAATAAGATTAATAATGATAAAAAGTTTTACTGTATATGGGAATAAAATATTAGGAGCACAAATACTCTTCCCACCATAGAGATAATTTCACATCATAACATATTTAGGATATTCTAGACTAAGAATGCAGTCTGTCAGTCTGTGACTCAGTTCTGCTTACTTCCTGTCCTCTTCAATCCAGTCTTCATAATACCAGCCAGAATGGCCATGCCCTATCTGGCACACCTCATCTCTTACTACTGTACCTCAGTCCTCAATCCATCAGCCTCCATGGTCTTATTTTGTTTTCTAAGTGCCAGCTTCTTCAGTAAAGCCTTGGCATGTGGTACCCTTTGCCCTAGATATTCAAATGACAAATGACTTGTTTCTTTTCTTATAATTAGGATCTTCTGTGAGTACTCTCCCCAAGGCTCTGCTTATCGCATTATTCTATATGTCTTTCTTTTCTTCTTTTTTTTTTTTAAGAGAAGGACAGTGGGGAGGGGTAGTGAATCAATTTTATTTACTTTTTCATGTAGCTTTTTTTGCTCCAAACTTCGTTGTGTACATGGTGCTAGGGTTTGAACCTGCATCCTTGCTCATGCCAAGCCAGCACTTTGACCACCCCAAGCTACTTCTCTAGCCCCAATTCTATATTTTCTTAATAGTTCTTATAATTATCTGAACTTATCCTATTGTTCATGGATTTATTGTGTCTTCTCAACCTGCCACTCGACTTCATTCAGTTTTGTCCATGATGGATGGTACTTCAAATTCCTAGAACTGGAACTATTTGTCAGGGATATAGTAGACCCTCAGTAAATATTAATTGAAAGAACGAATGCTTCAAATATTGAAATATCAGGGCTTTAAAAGAGACTAATTGGGTGCAGCAGTGGCTCAGTGGTTCTGGCGCTTGCCTGGCATGTGTGAGGGTGTGAGTTCGAACCCCAGCACCACGTACACAGTGAAGTGTTGGAGCAGTGAAAGCCACCTGAAAAATTAAGTAAAATTGATCCTCTCTTTCTCTCTCTCACTGCCCCTCTCTCTTTAAAAAAAAAATAAAATAAAAGTGACTAATTGGCATCCCTCAGAGTCTGATGCTCAATATGTTTCAATAGTGTTTCTGTCATCAGGAGTCCTGTAAGTCTTCATCTCTCTCCATACTGCTTTTCCTGCACTGACTTACAGATCACTTCATCCTGAAGTTCAAGAGATCATTTTCAAAAACTGCAAATTACAGATAGTACTTCTGCTTAAAATTCCTCTTACTGACTTCCTCTTCATGCCAAGGTGTAAAGACTAAAATTTTTAACATGGTGTGTACAGTGTATAGAATCTTGGTCTGTAGTAATCTCTAGTGAAGTACCCTTTATGCTTTTTTTGGTCAGTGACCTTGCCATTCTCATATGTTGTTATTGCTATAATATAACCATAAAAGTAACATTTTTCAAATGTCCCTCTTTTTTCTGGGCTTTCAAAAAACTCAGGGATGTCATGGCTAAGTTTTGAGGTTTTGCTTATCATTGTAGCATCAGCTATAGAATATTAGAGGTTCTCAACACATGATTGTTAATAGAACTTTAAAAAAAAATCTCATAGTAGTTGTCACATAATCCAGGTGCATGACTAAAATTTTGAATTAGAAAATATATTTACTAATTAGGGCCCATATATAGTTTGTGTACACACCTAATAATTTGTTAGTTTGGATAAAATGCTTAATAAATGAGAACTACTTTGATATTTATAAAGATCATTCAATTTTGTGCAGTTTGCCCATTTCCTAGCAGGTTTATTATTTTTTACATTTTCTAGTTATTATCAGTTTTAAAAGGTCACCTGCATTAATAAATATCCATTATCATAAAATGATAACTACAAGTTAGTTTATGAAATTAGAATTTTTTTCTTTGAAAACCGTACTTTAATATAATGTTTTTTAATATCATAGCAAAAATAATTTGCAAAATAAAGTATTTTATTTTTTGAGACCAAAAAGGATGAGAAGTGGTTTTAATATGTATTTATGACAAAGAGGGTCTCCTAAATAATAAAACTTTCAAAAGCAAGAAATTAACATTGATAACACTAGAATCTTCTAATCTTCAGTGACTGTTCAACATTCACCAACTGACCTAGCAATGTCCTTTAAAGCATCCAAAACAATCACCCAGTACATGTAACTGCCGTTCTGTTTAGCCTCTTTCCATCAGGGCAGACTTGCCATTTGACCTTTATTTCCTTGACACGTTGAAGATACAGGCCAATCACATTGTAGATGTCCCTCAGGTTAGATGTGTATTTCCTCATAATTGGATTAAGGTGATGATCCTTTGGCAGCGATATCATAAAAATGATGTCATGGGGCTGGAGCAGTGGCTCAGCAGTTTCGGCGCTTGCCTGGCAAGCATGAGGACCCGGGTTCGAACCCCAGCACCACGTACACAACTAAGTGTTGGAGCAACTAAGGCCATGTGAAAAACTAAATAAAGTTGTTTCTCTCTTTCTCTGTCTCTCTCACTGTCCCTCTTTCTTTAAAAAAAAAATATGATGTCGTGTTTCTCTTTGTATCCTTTTGGGTGGCACAGAATTTCATTTTGTCCCATTGCTGATGATGATGACTTTGATCTCTTATTAAGGTGTGGTGCTTGCCAGGGTCCTCCACTGTAAGTTTACTGTTTTCTCTTTTTAATTCACAAGTATTTTGGCATTTTGTAAAAAAAGTACTGAGACTATACAAAAATCCTGTTCCTCATCAATTCATTCATTTATTTGCCACTATCAGTATGGGCTCATGATTTCCTGTCTTGTTTAATGCATTATAATTTGATCCCATCATTTTCTTTTTAATGCTGTTTTTCCAGATTTAGTTAGTGAGAGTTCCTTCAAGATGGCTTTTGTGTCTTTTTGACATTGTCCTACCATTCTTTGAATATTTTTCTGCTTTCTGACATGAGATATTGCAGGTTCATGTTCTAGTCTCTGTTCTGCCAGGAATCCTGGTTCCTTCACTAGAAAACAGTGTCCAGAATTCAAGATCTAGGTGCTGAATTTGTTCATTGAATTACCACTTCTCCCAGGAAGATCCTAAGCTTTAGCAACCACCTTTTGCAGTGTCATAGGCACAACACATTGGGCAGTGTCCCAAAGAGTCATTAGAAGCAAGCTAGAGATACTACATGAGATCCTTTGAGAGAGGAACCAAACACACAGTAAGTATACTTGGGGTTCCTCCAGCACTTGGGAACACTGTAAATTATCTTAGATACTAAGATACTATAAAGTTTGTATCTTTGATACATAGTGAATAAAGGGTTGGTAAAGTATTCTAATTTAAGCCTTGGTTTAGTAAGGGTTTGTTTTTTTATTTTGATAAGAAATTTATTTGTTGAAAAATCAAACATGCTTCTAACAAAACAATTATATATATATA
Source organism: Aplodontia rufa (assembly GCA_004027875.1). Classification (NCBI taxonomy): domain Eukaryota; kingdom Metazoa; phylum Chordata; class Mammalia; order Rodentia; family Aplodontiidae; genus Aplodontia; species Aplodontia rufa. The sequence goes on from PVKS010008866.1 coordinate 10,408, forward strand.
TATATATTCTGAAAATAAGATTTACCCCCCAAGAGCTGCCCCCAATTATCCACCCTTATCCCCCCCCCCCCAATGCATCTCTACGAATGTCTTAGGTAGTATGTCACCACACCTTTTCCAGATTTAAAACATGAGAATTGACCTCCTTTCTCAATGGCCAGGGTCTAGCTCCAGCCTCCACAGATGAGTGAAGACATTCAACCCTTGGTTCTCTGGGTTATGCTGACTTCACTCAGCATGATTTCTTCCATAGCCATCCATTTACCTTCAAAGGCTGCAATATCATTGTTTCTAATTGCTGTGTAAAATTCCATGGTATATATGTACCACAGTTCTTGGATCCATTCATCCAGTGAGGGACATCTGGGTTTTTTTCCTAATTTAACTATTGTAAATTGAGCTGCTCTGAACATCGATTTCGCTGTCTCACTGTAATGTGCTGATTCTAAATCCCCTGGAAAAATACCCAGTAGAGGATAGCAGGATCATATGGTGGGCTCGTCCCTAGTTTTTTGAGGATTCTCCACAGTGCTTTCCAGAGGGGCTGTACTAGTCTGCAGTTCCACCAACAGTGTGCTAGTGTGCCACAACCCTCCAGCATCTATTATTGTTTATTTTCTTCATTTTTACCAATCTGACTGGCGTGAGGTGAAATCTTAATGTGGTTTTTATTTGCATTTCTCTGATTACTAGTGATTTAGAGCACTGTTTCTTGTATATATTGTCTTGATCAGTGTCCTCTGTTGAGAAGTTTCTATTTAGCTCTTTGGCCCATTTATTGATTGGGTTGTTTGTGTTTTTGAAGTTGAGATTTTTGAGGATTTTGTAGGTTCTAGGTATGAGGCCCCTGTCAGAGGAATCACAGCCCATGATTTTCTCCAATTCTGTAGGAAACCTCTTGACTATTTTGATTATTTCATTGCCAGTGCAAAAACATTTTAGCTTTATAGCATCCCATTCATGGATTTTTTACTTTATTTCCTTCACCTTATGAGTCATATTCAGAAAGTCATTGCATACTCCCAAGTGTTGAAGTATTGGACCTAATTTGTCTTCCATCAGTTGCAAGGTAATTTGTTTAATTACTAGCTCCTTGATTCATTTTGATATCATTTTCATGCAAGGTGAAAGACATGGGTCTAATTTCAACTTTCTGCAAATGGCTGTCCAGTTCCACCCCCACCCCAGCCAGAAAGGAGCACTTTGTATCAATAAAATATTTTATATGAATCAAAATACTTTAGGAATTATTGTGAAGGAATGGTTTTTAAATTTTGAATTTTTGAGGATTTTTGGTTACTATATTTTGATTTTTTATTGGTAAACATTTTGTAAGACTAAAGATAATAATACTTTTGTTGTTTATATGAGCTTTGGGATCTTATTGTTGAATAGCCTGTTATCCTTTTTATGTAAATCTTGACTTTAAGAACTTGTCAAGGCCTCCTGAGGGTGTGCCCACCTGTAGTCCCAGCTGCTTGGGAGAATGAGGTAGGAGAGTCAGTTGAATCCAGGAGTTGGAGACCTTCCCATCGGGCAACAGAGGAGACCTCCTGCTTAATAAAACAAACAAAAACACACAAGAAAAGAAGTTATTCAGTGTGATACCATTTAAAAGACATAAATAGGATTAGTTACCATGGTTTATGAGTGGTAATTTGTAGCCTGCAAATAGTTCCCACTTGAATTTTCAAGCACCAAAAAGGGAGATACCTAATATCTATCCTGTAAAATAAGTACTTCAGTTAATAGATGCCTTTAGAATTTATGAGGTATTTTCTGCTACATTCTGTCAATTCTAAATTGTCTTGCACTGATTGAAATTAAGTGTAAATGGGTACTATCCAAAAGAACCTTCTTTTGTAGAAAAAGGTATATAAATACTCTATAAGTATTATTTGAAAGATTTAAAGTAAATGAAATAAGTCTTCAATACCAGTAATATACTGTTTTCTTTTTTTTTCTTTTTTTTTTTTTTTTTTTTTTTTTTTTTTTTTTTTTGTCAAATAATATTCCTCAGCTGAACAGGTAATTTACTGTTAGGGTTAGAATTTCTTTTTTATGCAGTACTAGGAATGGAACCCAGTACTTCGCACATGTTAGACACTCTTAACACTGATCTATACCCCAATCCCCATAGGATTAGAATTTTTAAAATATCAACTCAATGCTCTTGGAAAAAATCAAATGTTTATTTTTAGGGGAATTTATTATATTTAAACTTTAGTAAGACTAGTAGTACAACTAAAAAATATGAGCTAAACTTTAAAGCAAATTGCTGTTTGAGCTTTATTAGAATAAGAACGCAGTAGAAGCCTGGGGTGTAACTCTGCCGTAGAATGCTTGCCTTAGCAAGCACAAGGCCTTGGGTTTGATCAGTAGCACTGGGGAATTATAAGTATAGTCAAGGGCAAATTGTATAGTAATCATCTTTGTCTTTAATAGTTGTTTCTCCAGGTTTAAAGAAAATTTTTAATACTGTTTTTAAGCATGTTTATTTCTTAGCAAGTTTTTCTCCAAGTTCATTTTGGTGTTGATCTTCTTAGTCTATATATGTTTTGTACTTGTTTAAATTCCAAAATTGGCATTGTGCAACATTGTTGTGGGACAGTGCTTTGGAGATTCTGGTGGTCTTATCAGGGGAAATCATTGTCCAGTAGCAGTGTTCTTTCTACTTGGCATCTTGAGACTATACCCTCCTCAGTAAAGTACATGTTACTGGTCTTGTTAGGGTAGCATGTGGAGTTGGTATAGCTCAGTGCAGTCCACTACTACTGCTGGAAATGAGATTGCTACTGTGCCTTATTGTTACTACCGAATGAGTAACTATGATACTCGGGAATCAGTCCATTTATGGCAAATTAAATTGCTTTCTATTAACAAGAGATAGTCACTTTCAGCACAGTGCTTATTATTTTGAACTAGGAAAGGCCCTGGATCCTCAGAATAATGTAGGAAAACTTTTAAAGTCACATCCTGGGCTGTACTCATGAATATCTTAATCTCACCTTTCTCTTGATCAGTCTGGCTTTCTCTCCCTCTCTTTTCTTCTGTCTGTCACGCTCAAACCCTGCCTACTACCTGTTCCCAGGTGATTTGGATGATCATCTCATTTGTGAGCTATGTGTGATCTGATTCCACCCCTTCTCTTAATAAATGTGAATGTTAGATTTTTTTTGTCTTGGAATTTTGTTTTCTTGATTCTTGATCTTTGGTATGTTTTTGAGACATCAAGCAGCTTTAATTCCATCAAGGACCTAGAAGAATGACAGTCACAATAAATGTAGACATTTGCAGTTGTGTGCCAATACATGTTAGTTTAAATGGCATAGTTCTACTTGTCTTTGAAATTAGATCTTATTTCCATTTTGTTACGGAATCATTAATGAATTCTTATAATTTGATTTATTCTGTTATTCTTATGTATGCATAATGTTGTTAATCTGTTTTCCATTGTTATGACAAAATACCTGAGGTCATGTTTTACAAAGAAAAGAGGCTTATTTTAGCTCAGAGGTTTAGAGAATGAAAAATATCTCAGATTGAGTACCTCCATTGATTAGGTCTAATGTTGGTGGCATCCTGGCAAAGCGTGTATGAAAGGGAGAGATGATGTAGTGAAGTCACAAATAGAAAGGGGCTGGTCTTACACTTTTATGGCAGCTTCTTTCATAGGAGCCACCTGGGATCCCACAGGAAATCCTAGCCTCTTAATCCCTTCTAAGGCCCCACAATCTCCACTAGGCCCCACCTCTTAATGGTCCCACCACCTCTTAACATTGCCTCATTGGTGACCAGATTTCTAATACCTCAACCTTTAGAGGGAAGCAATCTCCAAACTATATTAGATTTAGTTCATTACTAGATTGACTTTATCTACTTTTTAGAAAAGAAACATTTATATATATTAAGGTCATAAATTTGATGGCTTTATGTTTCAAGGGTGTGATTTTATTTAAAAATATTGCCTCTCCCTTCTTATCACATTTAACATTTGGTGTGATCATTGTCAGGAAGGATATTACAGGAAAGCACAAGTCTTGTGCATTATCCTTACATAATTCATAATATAAGGTTTTTGTCAATTAAAATGTTTATCAGAAATAATTTTTTAATTAGATGCATTTTATCATTTCAGGTATGAGTTAGTATATTCTCTTTATTGGGAAATAGTAACCTTTTATATTTTATTGTAGTCAATATTATATATTGATGAAGTGTCAAAAATAATAGCTTAATTTTACTCAGGATTTACATTTTGCTACGTAACATACTAAGGACTTTATGCACTTTATCATTTAACCCTCCTAAGTGCACAGTGTATTAAAAACTTATTGTGTACCTTTAATAGACAAGGACACTGGGATATTGAGCATTTATGTAACAGAATAAGTAAATGGTGTAGCACATATTAAAGACTATCTTGTCTGAGCCTTAGCTTAGAATATTGATGCTATTTTAATGTCTCCTCTTCATAATTTCATTAAATGAATGTGACAGTTCATTAACAATTCAGTAACATTTTCACCTGGAGAAAAAAAAACTTTATTTTGATCAAAGATCAGCAGCATATTTATTCTCCTTAAAAACTAAAGCCAGTTTGTGTTTATATAGACCCCTGCTTCCATTGTCCTGTCCATCTATCAGTCTATTCAACTGTCTCCAGACATACACTTGAATTTATTCAAGACTTTTCCACTGTTATTCTGTTAACAATTTCTAGCTTTGTTCCCTATGGTTTGTTCACAGAAGATGATTAGTGGAATTTTAATCTTTTAAAATATATAGACACTTAGTTTACTCCTGATTCATGGTCTTTCCTGGAGAATGTCTCATGTGCAAGGAGACATTGTGTGTGGTCTTGTTGGGAGTGTTCTGAATGTGTCTCTTAGGTCTGATTTGGTTCATGGTGTTTTTCAGTTCTCTTATTTCCTTAGTGATCTTCTGCCTGTGTGTCCTATTCATTGCTGAAAATTGTGTATTGAAGTGTTCAACTGTTTTTTTTCCCTTCATTTCGGTCAATATTTTCTTCATATACTCAGTTGTTTGATGAATATATTTATAATTGTTATACCTCCTTGATAAACTGGTACTTTTTTCAACATAATTGTTTTCTTTGTCTCTTATTACAGGTTTTGACTTACCTTCTATGTTATGTTGTCCAATATCAGCTTAGTCATCTAATTTTTTGGGCTATTTTTTGCATGGAATACATGGCTTTTGTTTTCTATTTGTGTGTTTGGATCTTAAGTGAGTCTCTCGTAGGCCACATATATTAAGAGTTTTTTTTTTTTTTTTTTAATCCAGTCTGCCTCATCTCTGCCATTTAAAAGTTTAATTCTGGGGTTGGGGATTTAGTTCAGTGGCAGAGTGCTTACTTGGCATGCACAAGGCCATGAGTTCGGTTCTCAGTCCTGAAAAAAGAAAGGAAGGAAGGAAGGAAGGGAGGGAGGGAGGGAGGGAAGGAGGGAGGAAATTTCCTTACTGATAAGACAGAATTTTTCCTACCATTTTTGCTATTGTTTTCTTCTATAAGTTTTATTGTTTCCCCTTTCATTTCCTCTTTGTATACTTTGTATACTTTTTGTATGTTTTATAGTGATGGTATTGGTTACCTATTGTGTAATTGTTTTAGGCAGATTTTTTTCAATTATCACGAAGGTTCCTTAAACATATATTTATACCAGTGTCGTTCAAATTGTTACCAGCTTAATTTTGTAGTTTACAAAATATTTTCTTTTGTCTAATATTATAGTCTCTATTCTCACCCTCCTATTTGCTCTTGTCACAAATTACATTTTATGTATACATTGTTGACCCATAACAGGGTTAGAATTTCTTTTTTTATGGGTTTGTCTTTGATACTTTGTTGGATATAAAGGATTTACAATCCTTAAGTACATTACCACTGACTTTGTTTACTTTCTTTTCCAGAGCATTTTTTTCTTTTCACCAGTCTGAGTTATGTCGGTTGTCCTTGTAACCTAAAGAATAGCCCTTCAAGGACAGTCTTTAATTTTTCTTGTAGGTGTATCAAGTATTCTTGAACTCTCAGCTTTTGTTTCTAGCCATGTCTTAATTTTTCTCTTAAGTTTTTGAATATTGCAAAATAGAAAATGCTTGGTTGAAAAACTTTTCTTTTTTTAGTTTTTTTTTATTTTTGAACAACCATACAAGTTTTTAACAAAATAATATAAAATGTGTATAGATTCTGGATATTACAGTTACCCCCAGGAATGCCCCCCCATTTACCCACCCTTATCCCACCCTTCCCCTTCCCACTATATCTCTAAAAAACGATTATGTTGTATAGCATTACATCTTATCTGGATTTAACACATGCTAATAGACCAACTTTCTCACTGGCCAGGGTCTAGTCCCCACCTCCACAGATGAGTGGAGACATTAATTGTTATCTCACGGTCTTTTATCCTGTATGCTTTCTGATCAAGAAATTGCTTGTTAATCTTACTGAGGATACTTTGAGCTGATAATCACTGCCTTTTTGCTTTTTTCACATTTCTTTTTCAACATTTTTGCTTTCAGTGAATCTTGATGAGTTTATTTTACTTGCAGATCATTGTTTTGTCTTGGATTTGTAGTTTTATTTTGTTTTCTTGTCTTTCATCAAGTTTAGGAAGTTCTTGGCCATTACTACTTTAAATATTTTTTCACCCCTTTGTTTCTTTCTCCCATTTCTGAGACTCCTATCATTTATAGGTTGGTCTGTTTGGTATCATTCAACTTTCTTAGTGTGCCTTATTTCTTCATCATGATTTTTATTTCTGCTCCTCAGACTTCCTAATTTCAGTTGTCCTGTGTTCAGACCTGCCAACAATATGGTCTGCCTCCTCACACCTGCTTGGATCCATCTAGAGAGTTTTCATTTCAGTTATTTTTCAACTCCAGAATTTGTTTCCTTTTCTCATTTCTGTCTCCTTATCGATACTGTCATTTTATTCATATTTTTTTCCTTATTTCTGTTCGTTGCCTCTGGTTTCTTTTTGAACATCCTTGAGACAGTTGTTTTCAAATTGTTGTATAGTAAATTTCATTTCTGGGATTCCAGAGGGATTTTTTTCTGTCAGTTTGTTTTGTTTCTTTGACTTGTCACAGTCTTTTTCTTTGTGTACTTCATGGGGTGTTTCATTGTTGAAATATCAAATTTGAATATTATAATTTGGTAATTCTGGAAATCAAATTTTCCCTTCCCCAGGATTTGCTCCTTTTAATATTTTGGAAGACTGTAGTTCACTTATTGAATTTCTCAAACCTTTGGGAAGTATTTATTCTGTGTCAAAGATAGTTACTTAAGTCTTTTTTTCTTAGTTTATATTCCAATAGGGTTTTGTCAGATTTCTGTGAATGTCAGGAGCTCTGGAAAGCAACAAAGCCAAAAACAAAACCTCTCCCTGTTCTTTGCAGATCATCCCTGTGCTGTAGTGGCCCTTCAGTATGCACTCAAGCTTGTTCTGATCCTATAGTACTAAGACCATTTCCAAGAGTTTTGATGAAGTTGGTTTTGACACTTTCTGTTTTTCATTATTTCTGTTGGAAGAATGAGTAATTGGAGTTCCATAGTCTGTCATTTTGCTAATTTCATTCTACTTTTCTTGTTTGTTTAAGAATTCTATTAATGATTTAATAGGAATAAAAATGTTTTCTTAAAGTAGTCGTCTGGAAAATCTATTTTTGTTTACGCTAGTCCCTGAGTTTTTGTTGACTCAAAAAATAATTTGTGGGGCTGGAGTGATGGCTCAGAGTTTGGAGCGCTTGCTTGGCTGCGAGGACCTGGGTTGGAATCCTAACACCACATATACAGCTAAGTGTTGGAGAAACAAAGGCCAGATGAAAAATAAATAAAGTTGATTCTTTTTCCTCTCTTTCTCACTCTCTCCTTTAAAAATAATAATAATAATTTGTAAGTATTAGAGGATAATATGGTCATTAAATCATTCGAGTGCAAATTAATAACAGTAGAGAAAACACAAAATGATAAAATTCACAAATTTATTTATGCTAATAAATAAATAATTTTCACAGGGAGTCTGATATTTACCTGAAATGATATAAAAAGTTTAGTGGCTACTATGTGTATGGATGATGCTGAATCATTATTCTTTGCCTTCACTGTGTCAATATAAATACACATAGATTTTTAAAATGTACCTTTCAAGGTGTTTTAAATTGAATGAAAACATTTCAGTAGTATAATTCATTTAAAAGACACAAAATCTTTCAAGACCTTACAAAACTCATAGATTTGTTTTCATCTTAGTATGAACCAAGTCATTCTTTCCCTAACTATCCTGCTACTAATTATTACACACAGTGGTTGTCAGTTCTACAATTCAGAGGTAAGGCTTTTTATTTGTATGCATTTTTAGAATTCATGCTTAGTGAGATGTGATACTCTCATTCACTGTTTTCAGATGTAAACTAAAGGCATTTGAGTGTGTGTGCTTATTTAGAGTGTTATTCTGGCTCTTTTTAACGTAACCTAGTTTGAAATCTCTGATTCTCCCTTCATGAAGCAGACAGATGTTTGTGCATAAAAAAAGTACTACAGAAATCTTTGGTGAGCCTTCGTTTAGCATGATTTCAACTGTGCACAAAAAGAACTGATTTATCTAAACATGACTGCGGTTAAAGCTGAGTCCAGATTCCATTACTCTTTTTTGAAATTTAAGGTCACGTTTGTATTCACTAATGGCTTAATTTAAGTTAGATGCATATATGCTGTAAATTGCTATTAAAAATACTAGCCCTTAGTATCTTCATTTAATTCAGTGTAACTACCAGGATATTGTTTTCATAGCATCCAACGTATTTCAGTAAGTGTGACTATTATGAACTCATTTTGTAAAGTTGCTTACTAGTTAGTAAGAGATCAATGTTATCTCAATTTCAAACTTAAGATTTTGTTCACATTTAATAGTGAGTTCTTCCTGTAGATACAGAATGTATTCTACAGTGTTATACATATATAGTAACATATCTAATATATGTCATGTTATATATAATTGATGTGTATATTTAAATGCATAAACTAAAATAAATGTATCCAGATTATTTTACTCATTAGTTTACATTAGGTATTGAAATACCTGTAAAATCCCAATCTTATTCTAAAAATTTCCTTGATTATTAGTTAAATTACTTTTCAATCAAGTAGAAGAAAAATCTATTATCTTAAAACACTTTTAAGTATTGGTGCAGCTTGATCATTTAAAGGTCTTTGTGCAGGATTACTTTAATAATGTATTTTTGTGTGTGTGCATGATTGAAACACAGCCTGTGCATTCTTTTTGCAGTTATGGCTATCTGATAACATAGTTCAGGAATCGGAAAAACAACTGAAAGCAGCATATTAAACTCTCTTGCACCCTCTGTTGTTTTTGGGGGGAAGCACTGCACTCAGATTCCCTTTACTGTATTTTCATTACACTTTACTTAAGTCCCTGATAAAAATCAGTAGTTTATTACTCTTACCTCCAAATTAGATTCAATATAAAACAACATTTGTCTTAGTGTTTTCTTATGTTACAGATGTGTTTTTTATCCTGGAACAGGTTATATGAAAGACAGGCCTTCCTGTTTCTCTTTGATTTCTCTTACTTACCAGTTTGAAACCCTTCCACATATTTTGCTCAAATGAAAATCTCTACAGAATGTAGCAAATTGTACAGAATCACACATTCTGTCTGTTCTTTTGTAAACCTTTCAATAGTCAGTTTACTTCCAAAAGAAGAGTCTGGAATCATCCATACTAAAATTAAGAATTTATAACTGTAAGGAACAGATGTTTTCATAAACATTTGCTATAATTAATTTCAACTAGAGGATTGAAGGAACAAAGCAGTTTTTCCCTCTTCAAAACCTTATTGCCTTTTCCCCATATAGCAAACTCTGAAATCTTTTCTCTACTGTTGTTGGTGAAATGATTGTGCTCCTTATTTGGTATGTTTTCTGAGAAAGAAAAACTGCGTTTTTTCCTTATTGCCACCTTTTGTACCTGAAAGTTAAATTTAATGTGGTATTTTATATAACAGTTATAAATTGAAAAAAACCTTTGTACTATCTTATGATAATAAAACCTGTTTTAAAAAATCAAATGTTTCTCATTGGAAGGATTTTACATGTGATCTAACAAATACTAGCTTAAAACAAGAGCACTCTGTTGGTGAGCTTTTGTATATTTAAATAATCAATCTTTAGTTTTAAAGAGAAAGAAGGCTCATGTTTTAAATGTGTAATAAAGTGCTTATTCTATGCTGGTTATGGAATGTTTCACAGGAAATGTCTGCAAGCTGTTAAATAACATGTGTTAAAGGAAATTTTCGTTTAGGAAGGCAGACTAATTTTCCTTAAATCTTACTCATTTGTTATAATACTATTAAATTTTTAAAAGAAAATGAATTGTATACGTAATTTTACTTTTGTTTTCAAAGAATTAACAATATATGCACAGTAACCTTAAACTTCCAAGTTTTTTAAATTTTTTTCTCCTATAAATTGTCATCTTTTTTGAGTACTGTAATCCACTTTAGCATTTTTTTTTTTTTGCTAAGAAAAGAACAATTGGAAATATATTTTGAAAAAAAGTGTAATTAAAAGTTCAGTAAGCAGTTTCAGTACAGTTCTGATGTACTGAACTGTTTGGCCCAGCTGCAAAAGGTCTTGAAAAGAACCAACTGTTCTTGACTAATATGTCAAATATAGAATGTGTAAAAAAAAAATAGCTACCATTAAAATTACATTTCAGTTTCCAGTAACTATTTAATAAGCAGCATAATTATATAAGTATGGTACCTTAAGTACTATAGTCAATAATTAAAAATAATCTCATCTTTAAACTGAAAAGTCCATAATTACTGTTTGACTTAACCAGGACCACTGTGATGATCTCCAGTGGCACCTAAGATTGTTTAAAGTGGATTAAAAACATAAATTATGATTGGCTAAATCATGAAATTAAGCTTTAAAAATTCTAAAAATGAATATAACCTGATGTTTGAAAGTTACAGGAATTAGAAATATAAAGGTAATCAGATTCTACTCTTTTTCATTTGTTTTGTTTTGTTTTGTTTTGTTTTGTTTGAAGAGAGAGAAAGAATCAATTTGTTTTTTCATCTGGATTTTGTTTTTCCAACACCTAGTTGTGTGTGTGGTTCTGGAGTTTGAACCCAGGTCCTCAGGCATATCCGGCAAGCACTCTAGCACTGAGTCACCTCTCTAGCCCCTTTTATTTGTTTTAAAGAACAAATAATATATGTAATAGTAGTATACTATGATTTCATAAATTGTATACTTCATATAAAATTGAACTATTAAATTTAAAATTTAAATAAAATTAAATAAATGCTTTAAAAATTAAATTATTATATTTCTGTCATCAAATTGTGTATTGTACTTTAGAGCATTGCTAAGCTTTTTTCAAAATTTGAGTGAATTGGGCTGAAGTGGTGGCTCGGCGGTTACGGTACTTCCCTGACGTGTGCAAGTACAGAGGTTCAAACCCCAGCACCCAAGTACACAACTAAGTGTCAGAGCAATGAAAACCATGTGAAAAACTCAATAAAAATTGATTCTCTCTGTCTCTCTCACACACTGTCCTTCTCTCTTTTAAAAAAATGAATTTATTTTTATTGAATAGTATTTAAACTTGACATATATGAATTTATACTAAATTTGATTTTATGAATATATTGGTTTCTTGAGTGAAAACATTTCTCCAAATTGAGACACAAATACCTTTTGATAGCATTTTTTTCATGTTTTAAATGGCTAAATTTCTAACAGTTAAAAATGAAGTTAACAAAGTTGTGGAATAAAAAAGCATATTATAAAGTTCATATTATAAACTTTCTAAATCATCACTCCCAAGTCTCCTTTAATATCACCTCTCTGCTTAGGAAATTCCTAGACAGTGAAAAATATGAGCTAGAAAATCTTCCATGTCTGCCCTCTGCTCTCATTTTTGCTTGTAGCAGTGGTCAGCATGGGGGATCTAGACACAAACAAGCAAACAAATAAAAGCATTGCCTTTACTTATAAAGTTTCATTTAAAATGAAATGGTTTGCAAGTTTTGGATTTGTCTGAGATTCATGAAAAGAAAATACATTGTATTTTACTTATTCCTATTAGCAGTAACTTTGTTAGTATTACTATGCAAATCAAGAATAGTGGCATTGATATTTGGCATCCAAATGAATTTTTTGCCTAAACTGCTTAAAGTACAAAAGATAATTTGGGAGAGGGATAAAGAAATATGTGCCCTTTAGAGCTGTCACGTAGTAGTTTTGCATTTGAAATATTCAGTTTTGTAATCTCCTATATTTTTGTGTTTTTAAATTTTTTCTAGGAGAGTCAAGTAAAAATGGAAGAAGAACAAGTTCTACCTTAGACTCTGAGGGGACTTTTAATTCATATAGGTAAGTAGAGACTACATGGATACATAGTTCTATTAGATAAAAATATGAGACATATTTTGTAAAATTATAATAGAATGGTGAAGAGCTACCATGTGCTTTTAAAAATATGACATGTAAATAACATTGTGAGTAAAAGAAAACATAACATCTTGAATTCTTGAATAAAATGACTGATTGATGATATCTGTTGTTATCCTATAGTGGTGAAATTGGAATGAATATAAATGTAGTTCTTAGCTTCATTATAACCCAGTTTTGTTTTTCTGGTATTTTTGTTACAGTACTAAAGGCTTTCTTTTGTTTAAGTTTCTTGCTAAAACAGAATGTACTTACTGCTCAGGAGTGCCTGAGGGAGCTTAAAATGTAATTTGTGGTTGAATTAAGTGTTGTTTGTTAATATCCTGTTTGTGATCTTTAGCAAACAGGACAGTTACATTTCAATTAGTGATTCATAAAAAAGAACACTAGTTTGAAAAATATGTATTTATCTTTTTTCTTTTTAAACTTTCTCCCAGTAAGTTGGTTTTACATAATTCAGCGTTTATGAATGTTATCCCTTATAGCAGGGAAACCTAGGAAAAAGAAAGATTAAAATTTTTTCCAGTAATATTTAAAAATATATATACTGGGGGCTGGAGTGGTGGTTCAGCAGTTATAGCACTTGCCTGGCATGTTCGAGAACCAAGGTTAGGGCCCCTGCACCATATACACAAACGAGTGTTGCAGAGAGAGCACCCAGATGAAAAGGTGAATAAGGTTGATTTTTCTCTCTCTCTCTCTCTCCCTTTCTCTCTTAAAAATACACACACACACACACACATATGCATATATTCTGACCCAAAATGTGTCAAAACTTAGCTGTTTTCTGCAAGGAAAGAAGTACAGATTCATTATTAGTACATTTAAGGAGTGCAGATGGCATTGCAGGTTCTTGAAATGCTTTAAGCAAAATTCAGTGTCCTTGTGATTAGTTCTAAACGTAACAACACTATAAAGTCCAAGAACCATTGCACACTTGGAAACTCGGGTGAAGATGAAGCTATATCTCCTTTTCTGTAATAAATATGGAGCGTATGCTTAGTTTGTATTTTTTATTTTTATACATATTATGTTTCCTTAATTAGAATCATGTCATGTGTTTCTTAAGATCCCGGGCAGGCCTTTATTATTTAGAAAAGAGCCGTATATAGGAGGCATTTAATGATAATGTAGCAAATTAAAAGTTTTTATAATTTGTTTATGAATTCTAGAAATGAGATGATAATTGAAACACTTGACATTTTTATTTTATACCAGTTGTGGTCTGTATAAATAATCAGTTTTTCAAGTGTCTCTAATACTCGAGAAGGCTTGTATTCACATGGTGTTCTAGAAGAATTTATACAGCAGTAATGCTCATATGTTGTCATTATATTTTCACTGTATACATCCTACCTTATAAATGTTGAAATTTTCCAAATCCTCCTTTTAATCCTGAAGTATAATAATGTAAAGCTTGAAAATTGACAAATGAAATAATAGTTAGATTACAATATCAGAATACATCACATCTGATCACAGTAATCACCAAGAAAATAAATATTTAAAAATTAGTTAAATATTAATGATTTGGCATGGAACTGAGGAATGTAAATATAATACAATATATACATATGCACGTATATATATATAATGATAATACCACGTGTAGAAAAGGTAAAAACGAAAGGAGAAAAAATATATTTCAAAAGAAGGAAGATTACCTTTTTGGTTAATTATATTTTATAATTGCATTTGGAGTTTAGCTAATTACATTAAATAAATGACAATATAATGTTAAAAGAATCTTTTAATGTGATGATATAGCATTATCTTGTAGTTCATTTTGTCCTTGGATTGTTTGAAGATTATAAAGTATCTTTTTATTATTAAATGTTAACTGTATTTTGAAAAGGTACTCTTAAGTGTAACTTTACACAATAAATGGTAATGCTGTTAACTAAATATTTTTAATCAATGCCTGTCACTGTTGTAATGTCAGGATATTAATGTATTATTATAATTAAAAAGGCAAGATAAAAGCTTTGGTAGTACAGTATACACAGTGGGCTTTTAATAGTCAGCAGGCCAGTGTTGCCATTAAAAGGCATTATAGTATTTAAGGTGTGAAATGAATATTTTTTTAGTCAGGCAGCAGTAGCTCTTCTATAATTAGCTTACTTGTGAATCTGACACTTGGGTTAAATGTAGAATTCATAGAAGCACAGCTCTGGGGTGTATTTTCACTGCAAGGTTAACTGACAAAACCTAGAAATTGTTTCAGAATCATGTTAAAATGGTAACAGCATTGTCATAAAATTTATTTTTGAAAATGAAAATTATTACTCTGGTATCTTTGTAGCTATTTTTAAGTAACTAGAAATAGGTTACCAGAAAATTGTCCATTTTCCAGCTCTGAAACCTGCTTTGGTATAACAGTCTGCCTCTGTATTATTTAAACTGCCTCAGAAATCATAACCTTGCTTTACAAACAACTTGGTCCTTTACCCTAGCACCAGCACACTCAGGCCATGTACAGTTGTGTCTAGGATAAATTCTGTAAGCTTTCATTTCTTGTCTGTAACATGGACAATGTAATTTCTAACCTGCCTCCTTTGCACAACTACATTAAAATGGGTAAAATAAAGGTTTTTGAAATTTTAAATACAAAGTCATGGTAATAGCATTTTGTACTCATATGACCCATGAAAACCACTAACTTTTTTTTACCTTCCTTAGCACCACTGAACATGTATACCTATCTATAGCATATACTGATGTTTTATTAACTTTTGGATTTTAGCCTTGTTGCTCACCTAAATCTGTATTCTTCCCATTATTTGTATTCTTGCAGTATTAAATTGACAAGTTTCAAGACAGTTCTCAGAGTATTTTGTTTGTTTTTAAAAATATCTGAATATAGTATGTTGGTTGAAATTAAGATTCCAAATGCTTTAAAGACTTTGGACTAGTTTTAGCCTCAGTTTTTTCTCACCATTGAAGTGAGGATAATAAAATACAGTGGATATAAGGAATTTAATGAGATAATGTCATATGGTAGGTATTGAATAAATATTAGTTGCTTTTATGTTCTAGTCAGTGTCATCATCATTAAATACCTTTTGTATTGTAGCAAGTTTTATAGTGCTCTAATGTAGAAACATCAAAATGAGTGAAAAAATTCTTAAAGGAATATACCTATTGTCAGTTCTCAGAAATGGAGCTTAAAGCTTATGAACAAGCTTAACCTGAGGTTTAAAAGTCTTTCTGGCACAGTATTTCACATTGTCTTTGTATAATATATTTGTACACCTAGTAAAAGTGAAGGGACGATGTTTTACTAATGAATTCAAAGATGGATATCTGGAACTTTAACAAGTCTAAAATTTAAAATCATTAGGAACCAACTATACCTTTATGTGCCTAAAGCTTATAGACATATTTTTATAGCCTAGGAGGTTTTTATTTTGATTTGTATCTTCTCATGGTTTTGCTTCATTGATCCAGCTAGATCAGGTACAGCAGTATTTAACTCCTAAGTAACCTATATGGTTATTATGTGATGGCTATTATATGATCTGAGTAATA
This sequence comes from Aplodontia rufa, assembly GCA_004027875.1. Lineage (NCBI taxonomy): Eukaryota > Metazoa > Chordata > Mammalia > Rodentia > Aplodontiidae > Aplodontia > Aplodontia rufa. Next base: position 26,449 of record PVKS010008866.1, read on the forward strand.
GAGCAATCTTATGTTAGAAGTTTTGGTTAGAATCTGACTTACATCTCCCAACTATTTACAGATGATGTTAAAATGTAGAAATTATAAGAATTGAAGACATTTTTGGTTTTATGAACTGTATGTCCTGCTTTTTAATGACCAGTGCTAATGTTTTGTCAGATTATAGGCTTACTTTATTTTTTTATTGAACCGTTAAAACTGAGTCTTCCTTGCTAGGTATGAAAGAAGAGAAGCAGTTTCCTGATGTTTAACAGGAACTGTTAAACAGTAGATGTTTAACAATAAATCGAACACAAGGCTGCATGGTAGAAGGAATATTCTTCCTCTACCACCCCCTCCTCCTCCCAAGGGCAGCTGACCTTCTCTTCGCCAAAAGAGGCAAGCCCCTTGCCAACACATATGACTGCAGACTATTACATTAATCTGTTTAGCTGTAGTACCAGCTGCTTGCATGTTTTTAATTATCTTATTAGATGGTATAACAGTGACCTATGAAATAAATTGAAGGTGAATATTTTTAAACTTTTATTACTGTTTCTTGATATCGTTTTGATTAAGTTACATGTTTTTTACAAAAGTTTGTAGGAAATCTATGTAGTGCTTTTTTCCCCAGATACTTAAAGTATAATACCTAATTCCCAATGTAGAAAATAACTTCATTTCACCTTATTTATTGATAAGACTGAGGTTGTATTTATATAGCCAAAAAAATCTGTGGTAAATTTGGCTTAGAAAAAATTCAGACCAATTATTTGGCATTTGCTTGGAAACTCAAAATATAGCTTAATTTTCACATATCATCTTAGCATTGTATAAATGGCATACAATAGAATGTAAACCATTGTGGCTTGCCTTAAAATAAATTGGTACATTATATTTAACTCTGATTTTCTAGATTCTTATATATACAGCAGGAAATCATATATTTTAATTATTTTCTCAATTTAATTCATGTGGCACCATATATGAGAGTATTTTCTCAAGCTGTCCTATTAGGAAAATGTGTTATCCTCTGTATTTTGACAATTGGAAGATTTTCAAAAGATAATTTGTAAATGCAGTGTTGACTTCAAGAGACATACCAAAAATCAAAACTGATGGTAGTGGTTCAATTACAAGTTATTGCCACTAAACGAAAGATTATAATAATTCAGTCAGGAATCCTGGTGTTGAATTAAAACACAAAAATAAGTTGTATGCATCAAAGATTACAAAAATACTTCTGCATGCATTTTTAGTTAATAAATCTCACAACTGGGATAGTGTTGCGACTTGACACTTGAAAAATTTATGAAGACTTGCCTACTTGGAAAGTGCACATTTTGTTTTTTTATAAGAAAATTATTCATATTTCTTAATTTTTTCCTCTAAAGAAGTGCTATATTTTATATTCCAAAAGGACATTTATTGAAGAAGTAAAGGAATCTTTATATATTGTATTTAATTCCCTTTAGGAAAGAGAAAAAGAAATTTGTCTACAAAGTATTGATAGTGTCATCTCTTGAAATTGATCAGTTTTCAAAGTTGTTTCCATTTCTCAATATGGTATGTTCTGTAGCTCATCCAAAACCTGTTTTAACTTGATAAAAAGTGCTTTAAAACTTACACTTGTATCTAAGTGGTCATGTCTCTCATTGAAATAGAAATGGAACAGGGGTTCCAAATATTAAAGGAGAAATAACAGAATAAAAGCCTACTTTGGATAACAAGATTTAAAATTTAGATATCTGAGTCCTAACCATGCTCTTCGAATGATGTAATTTGGTTAATATTGTTATTTTTAAGAATACAAGTTCCCTAGAACACGAGTCTCTGAGACTGAGCCCCAGCAACACTTACCTGTGTGCACACACAACACATGCTTGTGCTCCCCCTCATACAAAGAATATAGGCTCATTAGAATCAATTTATTTACTTTCTGAAGATTATACTAAAGAGACCAACCTGAATTAATCACCTGTCTCCTCTATCACCCAGCCATCCAAAATTCTTAATCCTTTGCCATTTTAATTGTTTTTGCATGATTTCATAGCTTAGTAAGTAAAAGAGGAGGAAGCAGGACCTAGAATTACAATTTTTTTCCTGACTGTTCTCGACTTTGTTGCTTATATTTGTTGTGTATCTGACATGACAAAGTACAAATTCTTAAAAATATGTCATTTAGGGAATTGATTTAGAAAAAGAACACAGATATAAATAAGACAGATCAAAGTATACATCTTAAGCTCCATCACTTATTCTGTATGGGTTTAAGCAAGGCATTTAACCTTTCTGGTTTCTAATTTCCTCATCTATAAAATTGTTATCAGCAACTGTAGCGTAGGCTTTTGTAGGGACTGTACCTGTGAAGTGTATGTAGCGCCTGGCCTAGTCACCTGACACACAGTCGGTGTGTGTTCATTTTTCCTATCCTGCTCTACTTTCCTTTATATTTTAGTCCATTCTTTCACTTGACAAAGTTGACCTTTGTCTCAGAAAAGTTTTTAAAACATTTTACTTTTTTTATTTTTTAAAGAGAGAGGGACACAGAGGGAAAGAAAGAGAATCAATTTTCTTTAGTGTTTCATGTGACTTTCGTGGCTTCCACACTTTTTTGTGTATGTGGTGCCGGGATTCGGACCCACATCCTTATGCTTGCCAAGCAAGTGCTAACTGCCCTCATTTTACATTTATTTCTTTTAAAGAGAGGAACAGTAAGAGAGAGAGAGAAAGAGAATCGGTTTTATTTCATTTTTCATGTAACTTGAATTGCTCCGAACCTTCCTTTCATGCTGGAGTTTGAACTTACATACTTGCGTGTACCAGGCAAGTACCATAACCAGTGAGCAACTGCTCCAGACGCCCATTTTATATTTCTAAAATGGAATAAATGAGTATTTGAAGAATCAGATTTGTATACTGTTACTTATAGGCTATATAGGAAGAATTTTTATATAATCTGTTTTTATATTTAACCTCACAATCTCATTATCATATTTTCTTATTTCATGTTTCTGTATTTATTCAACAGGCACTACAACCTTTAAAGTTAAGTGATAATTTCAGAGAGCAGAGAATGTGTAACCTTTTCATTTTCCAGAAACCAAAGTTAGAATATTACCTTTTGTTTTTATCTCCATGATGACACCTTTGAGAAAAAAAATCACATTTGAATGATAAATATATCTTCTTGAAATGTTTTTTATGATAGTGCAACCATTTAGTATCTGTGCCTCTATGTAGTATATAATCTTGCTGAACTAATAGTTAATCCCTTTAGACTCTGAAAATAATATTTTCCATTTAAAAAAATTAACAAAATTGTTTGCATTTATAGCCTTAAATTAATATTCCATACTGGTTTGAGCACAGAGTATACATGTTACAGTGTGAGTCCCCTTCCTCCAGAAACCCTTTAAGCTTTTCTTTTCTTATTATCTATAGCCAGGCTTTAGGGGAGGAATATTTCTGTTTGTTACATAGTCAGCTATGAGCCCCATCATCCAAGGCTGCGTAAATGTTTGTCTTTGCAAAAACAGGCATTTGTTTGAAATATGAGGATAAGCTGCTCTGAGTCCATCACCAGGAAGAGTCCCTTCCTTTGAACTTACTTCTGCTTTCACTGGTGTCCTCTGTTGAAATGCCTTGCTTTCAGCCTTGTGGGTCACTACTTGTAATATATTACAAATATACACATACACACACACACACACACTATATATATATATATATATACACATACACACACACACACACATATATATACACACACTATATATAGTTTTGCATGCTATACGTTTTTAGGTGTGGTGGTGAAACAATATCAAATATTTGGTGGGTGAATAATATTGGAATGTATTACTGTAGCTGTAACTTAAGAAAATAATTCATAAAATTATAATTCAAAAGTGAAAAGTTATAAATCTTTTAAATATTTTACAGAAGACTTTCTTATCTGTTTACTTATTGGTCTGCTTTATAATAATTTACTTTATGTAATACTTTTTTATTACTGGACAGTTTCTAATATTAAAAGATATGGTTTATGAGAGAAATTTTCGTAGAGTATTTGAATAGAAATTAATGTTTTTTAAAGGGAGAGAGGGACAGTGAGAGAGAGGAAATCAATTTTATTTAGTTTTTCATGTGCCCTTCATTGCTCCCAAAACTTCATTGTGCACATGGTGCAGTGGTTTGAACCCATGTCCTCATGCATGCCAGGCAAGCACCGTGACCTCTGATCCACCGCTCCAGCCCCTACAAATTGATATTAATATTTATTTTTTATATCACATTTCCTTGCTTTTTGGGCATAGTGGTAGTAGTATTTTAGTAACCCTACCTTCTTTTTGTTACCTGTAATTTTCATGAGTGCTTTTCCAACATTTATTTAAATCATTTTTATTATTGTTGTCATTCAGGAAAGCTAACATACCTTCAACCATTCTGAAAGTCTGTATGGTACACCTTGGACAAATAAGCCCATGTGGGATACCTATAATCCCTAAAGAGGAATAACAACTCAGACCCTATCCTTGGGACTTTCATCTAGCTGGAGAGACCAATATGGAAGCAACTATCACAGTATAATGGACACATTTTTCAAGAGCCTAGGGAAAACCAAATGTAGTAACTAAAATTAAGGGATAGTGGTAGGGTGATGAATGATGGCTAAGAGAAAGATTTATTGCTAGGCATTGTAGAGGGACAGGAGTTTTCAAAGAAGCGCCCAGTATGAACAAAACCAGTCTTCATATTCTACTCTTTAGCAATGCATTCTTCTAGTTTCTTTTGCAGTATTTAAATGGGTAGGTTTGGTGCCAAAACTATATCCTTAAATAGCTAATGCAACCCACAGGACATGGGTATTTACATGTATTTCGTTATGTGGTGACAGTGTTACTTTCTGTGTGTAGCTATTTTAGTAGAATTAATGATTTTGCAGTTCAGTATATTGGCATTTATATATTTGAATCTAGAGTCAAAAAAATTAACTGGATTTTTAAAATGTGAATCTTTAATTATATAAAATTATTAAAAAGTATTTGAGAGTGAGGCAAGTAAAATGAGTATTATATACCTAAAAGTAGGAAAAAATCAATAAAATAGCTATAAAATAAAAAATTAACTGCTAATGAGAGAAAATTTGAAATTTAAAAGATGTCTTGTATCTCAGAACATATGGATATAATTTTAATTCCATGGTTGTAGAGGCACTGTGTTGAGATAGATGTAGAAATAGTTTTAGTTTGGTTGAGATATTCTCAAAGAGTTTGAAAGATTGTGTTTCATTCTATTTTGCTTAGATTTGGAAATTAATTCAGATGACATGTCCAAGTCTCTCAATCCATCAGTAATAAAACAGTATTATAGAACACTCTTCAGTATCATTCCCATATTTTAAAAAAAGATGTGCTCTTGAATATCAGAGTTCTACGTAATTAGTCTATACTCAGATTTGTCATTTGGTTGTTTTTTTTTTTTTTTTTCCATTTCACAGTAATAAGTTTACAGGCTCCAAGGTAACTATTGCTTTCTTGTCCTTGCCTGTTCCTTACCATACAGCCATTTGTAGTCTAATGCTCTCCTTTGTACCCTGTATATTGAACATGGACCATTTTTCCATATGAGAGATTTGAAAAAGTGGGGGAAGGGAACAGCATAGATAAATGCAGAGTAGTGCGGCATTTTACCCCTGTTCTCATACCTTTTCTTCAGTGCCTCCTGATGCACCCTAGAGAACGAATCTTTCGTCCTGCCATTTCTAACCATAATATCTTTCGAAAGCTCTATAGAAAAATGAGAGCTTCATTTGGTGTTAATTTTAAGTTTCATAGTAATATTTCCCATAGTATGGAAACATGTCTCATGTCTGTGCTCATATAATTAAATTTCTGTGTCATCCATTTAGGAATATTTGAATTATTGGGTCTGTGGACAATAGAATAGCAAACATAAATTGTCAGAAGACCTTTTTGTAAAGTCAAGACTAGATTTGGGTTCTATTGAAGTAGATAAAATTTCAAATAATAAAAATTTTCAGCAATGGTGAATTTTTGTGGTTAACAGGACATTTTAGAAGCAATTTTGACAAGGAGAAAATGAAAATAGAGCAAATGTTTTTTTAAAAAAATCAGTAATAAAAACATTCCCATTGCTATTATAGCCTACATGTCAAACAAAGTAGGAATCCAAATTAGGTTTCTACACCCTTATTTCCTTGATGAAAGCAACAAATCTTTCACAATACATCAGGTGATTTCAGTATCTCCCCAAACCCTCTCAAACCCAGCAAAGTCCCATATTAAATCCCCTCTTTTCTTTGGATATATGATGGCATACCAGTTTCTTAAAGGTACAAGTTCCAACAGCCTCAACCAATTAGAATAAAATCAGAAATAGAAATGGCAGGACAATATTAGAATGACTCAAAAGTCTGTTCATTTAAGTGCATTTACTCTCAAGAAGTCCTACCATTCCTTATCTTCTTCAACTTAGTCTTATTTCTCAGCCCCACTTTTTTAATTCAAAAAGATAATAGATTATGAAGTTGAAGTACGCTTAAGTGTAATGTCTGGTTTTGTTTTTAATGCTAACCTAAAAACTAATATACAGTAGTACCCCTTGATCCCTTATTTTTTACTTTGAGACCCCCCCTCAATTTGTTCCTGAAACTGCGTATGGTACTGAACCTTGTATTTATTTTCTCACTACTTACTACACATTGTGGAAATAGATAGATTTTTCTTTTTTTGCAGTTTGACGTACAAAGCAAAACTAGCATGAATTTCATTTTTTTCTTTCACAAATCCACAGACAAGATTCATTCTTTTGTAGATCAATCTCAGCATATGGTTTTTTTTTTCCTTTCACGTTTTTACTTGAAGAGGAAGCATTTTATAGCTTCTTGAGTTATCCAGATTGCCAGAATTATTACTCTTATACTTCGTAGCTAAAATTAGGTAAAATAAGTGTTACTTTCACATAAGCCTCATGGTACCACGACAGTTGATCTAATAACAGGAACAGCTACTACATGACTAAGGGGCATGTAGCATATTCAGTATAGAAGTGCTTGGCAAATGGGTTACCCATGTCTGGGGCAGAATGGAGCCAGAACGTGTAAGATTGCATTAACTTAATCATAATGTTTGTATAATTTAAAACTTACAAATTATTTATGTTTTAGAGTTTTCCATTTAATGTTTTTAGACTGCCAACGGACTAGGGTAAACTGAAACCATGGAAACCAAAACTGCAAATTGGGGGAGGGATTATAGAATCTTAAACAAATTGGTGGCCATGATAGAGGAAAAATAGGCCTTGGAGAAATGTCACTAAAAATAGAATGAAGCAACAAATTTTTCAACTATATTTTCAACTATGAAAATACAGCAGTTTGTTATTTAATGTAGATACAAATACCTTTGTGTTTTCCAAAGATAAACCATGGATGGGCAACAGTGACTTCTATCTTGGGATAATTTTGGTACCTTCAGCATCACATTCATGGCATATATTTATTTCATTATACCAGGTAGTTGAGGTATTTTTGTGTTTAAGCTTGGTTTTGAAAATTAGCAGCCTTTTTTCCTTTAAAATTATATTGGTTGAGTACCCGATTCCAAAAACCCGAAGTCTGAAATACTCTGAAATCTGAAACTTTTTGGAGCACTGATCATACCAAAAAGTTTCAGGTTTTGGAACACTTTGAATTTTTTATTTTCAGATGCACAACTGGTAATATCTAATTAAATAGTCCAAAAAATAAACAAAAGGAAAAACCCCTCCAAAATCTGAAATCCTTTTTTTCTCAAGCATTTCAAATATCAACCTATGATTGAGATTTTCTGGTACCCTTCAGGTAGTGATATTTCCTTACTTTTTTCAGGGATCCATATGAAATTGTTTTCCCAGGTACTTTAATGGAAATGAATTTAAAGTACATCATTGGTCTTAAAACTAAAGATTTGTTTCATCATCTGACACATGTATCTTCATTTTAAGTTATCTTTTTTTTTTTTATTGTTTTGGCCAGTCTGTTACTGCATACTGTTATATTGGGCTTATGATATGTGTCTTAGGTCTAGTTCTTTCCTTCATTGACCACTTTTGGTAATTACTAAAAGCTGCACTGTCATCCGTAGATCTGCTTTCCTAATTTTCATATGTGTTTATATGAGAAGAGGGAGGTGGGAGAAGCAGGGGGCAGAGGTTGGTAGTGGTAACAAAAATACCCACGGGGAAAGGCAATGAGACAGCCAAGAAAGAGCAAGTATTTCATTTATAGCCAATAGTTATTTTTATTAGCACCATTCATTTAGAATAATTACATACTGTGTTACAACATCTCTTATGGAATTACCTTGATTTATTTAAGTACACATATTAATTTTCAATGTTTATTTGTTTTCACTCCCCAATTACACTATGTGTATGTATCATGTGTATATTTATCTTTTAATTTCTTGAGTCTTTATAGTTGTTGCTTTAAAAATTCAATGCATATATGGGAGTGGCATTCTTAAAACATTTTGAGTTTTGCTGTCCAAAACAGGATCCACTAGCCACATGAGGCTATTTAAATTTAGATTTAAATTAATTAATATGTAGTTCTTGGCCTGTACTATCCATATTTCAGTGACTTAGTAGCTACATGTAATTAATGGCTTACCATGTCAGTCAGATATAGAACACTTCTGGCACCTCATATAGTTCTGTTGTATGGTGCTGCTCCAGAGGTTGTTAAATGAATGATGGATTCGGTTAAAATACAATCCATTTTAATATTTTCAAGAGAAAGTACTTATTTCAAACATACAAGTATTTCTATTTATGTAGTATCCTATAAATCAACTCACTCTGGAAAACATGCTTTAAGAGATAGGATTGGGTTTTAATTAGTATATCAGATTTTACTAAATAAATGCCTATCTCTAAATTCCTGGAAAATAATTTATTCTTGATTCTAAAGTGTTTTCTTTATAGTGTTGCTTACATTCCAGATTGTGTGGCAAATTCTTCATCATATTTTAAAAGTTAGATATCAAGCTCATGCCAGTTATCATAAATATCAAGCAAGGTAAGTGTGGTTGCGAGTGGGAAGATGAAGAATAATATCTGGTAAAAGTCTCAAGGGGATTTTCCCCCTGCTTATTAATTATGTGAAAAAACACCAGTAAACCATGGAGGATAAAATTGTTACCCACAGATCAATTCACAGAGATGAAACTTGTGAGGTAGCTTCCCTTGATTCCTGTTTTGAAAGTGTGATTATTTGAGGTTTGAGTTTACCTATTTTAATGTGATCCTCAGTTTAAAGGCTCTAAAACACTGTCTTATGACGAAAATAATACATTTTTAAAGAGTGTGCTATCTAACCGTACTCAGCTGTTCTTAACTCAGTTCTTTGTGCCCAGGTAGGTATTAATTAAGATGGAAGCTTAAGATTTCCCAATTCAAAATTTAATTCAAACTTGAATCAAAACATCATCTTAAATCACTTTTAGCAAGCCTCCATGCAGTGAACTGCTCTTTACCTTTGTTTCAATGGTACCTCACCATGTGAGAACCTATTTTACCTAGATGTATGAAGAAATCCATTTTAACCTTGTGGGTAATTGTGCATTCTGTTTTTATATGTATTTATATATGTGTAAGTGATATGCCCTGATGCTTCATTATGAAGGGGAAAAAAAGCTTTAAATAAAAGTAAGTTTTTAAAAATTCCTGATACAGGAAGCAAAAAAGCCAGTACAGTTTCTAATTGCCTTTTAGAGACTCTGAGTTCCCTCATTACCTGTGATTTAAGCTAAAAATGAGGTAATTATAGATAACATCAGTGTTTATCTGGTTGATCTTGGCACCTGCAGTCCTAATGTTGTAGCTTACCCATATCTGGTGCCACACTTTACAGTCTGATGCTGACATACCTAATTTACACTGCTCATATTTTCATTGATTTTAAGCTAGATGTTCCTTGTTCTATTTGAATAGTATTTTCAGAATGATATCTTTAAACTGATATCACATTGAATACTGGAATTAAGGTACAGTCCTTTCACTGTGATTAGTGAAATATTTTCGCTAATAATTTCTATACAGAATGGAAATAAATTTTACAAATTCATTGTCTCCTTTTCCTTTGCATTTGATAAAATAAGTGTGATCAAAATTAGTATGGCTGTTTTTCAAATATTGACTTGTACTTTAGAATTATAAATTATATAAATCATTTTTGTACCTGAGTTCAGCTTTTTTGCCTTGTGGTTCTTCAGCTTCACATATTCTATCCATTTAACTGTGATCCGATCCTTTTTCAAAGTTATTTGCATCCTGCTCTGGCTTTTTGCTATTATTGTTCTGTTACCTCTCTATTCAGATTTCAATAAGGAAATCAGGATTGGCTGCCAGATCTTTTAAAGGACATGGGCATCTCTGAGGGATCCTTCTGCCACACTATACTCACCATACCTCCCTGATGCCAGAAGCATGGTTCCTCCCTCTCTTTCTTCTCCCGCTCTGTGTGAGTTGGGCTTCCCCTTATGGATCATCCCTTGCCTGTTCACCCAACAATTTCATTATTGGAAGCCAAGGTAGCTCTCCTTAATCCAGTACTGGAAATCTTCGACACTAAATTGTATGTAGTCGCTAAACTCTTTCCAATTATCTTTGTTGCTTGGTTTCTTAAGTTACTCCAATAGAAACATTATTCTCTATCTGAATGGTGCCTGGAAATAGGTTAGAAACCATCATTCAAAGTGTAGAATATAATTTTCTGTAGTGCATTACCATTTGGGACAATGATTCAAAGTTTTCTAGTCCTAAATTAGTATATAATTTAGTAATTTATGTATCATTTAGGTCACAAAACTGTTTAAACAATTAAACTTAGAAGGAACTAACTTGTTTCATTTCAATTTTATGTGCATACTTTGGGAAAATACTACATTAAAATATATAATTGGAAATAGATGTCTCTTTATAATTGTTAGCTATATTTATTCAGTGCATATTTGGATTGATTTCCATGTTTAAGAAAAAACACATTGCAAGAGGTTTAAATGCCTAAATAAATGTTACTGCAAAAGTTGCTTTCATTTTTGAGATATTATTATTACACTTGTGGCCATTTTTTCCTAGGCATAATATTTTTTTCCTGAGGAGCACAGGGTTAGACTCAACATAGTTCTCAACACAGTGCTTCCAGGACAACCACTGCTAACTAATATATGACACTCAATAAGTGATCCCTGCCCCAACTTGATTACATGCTGATTGTTTTCAGGGACCCAGTGCCTGCAAGGTAGAGTAGTTGCCACTAGATGGCACTAGCGCTTTTTAAAGGGTCCTTAAAGGCCCAGGTGTCTAATGTATTTATTCATCACTTAGGCTTTTGCACACTCAAATGTATGAGTTTGTTTTCAATTGCTCCCAGTAGTACTTGTTGATGTATCTTCTCACTTCAGCAGTTGATAATGTGTCTCTTATACTGGATTAGATTTAATATTCCAAAACTTAAAATGTGAGCAAGAAAACAAGGACACATTTCCTCCCTACATTGTTGCTGGTGGTCATTTTTGAGTGCTTTTTCTAAAATTCATTCTCTTTTTTTTTTCTTTACTTGAGAATAATTTAATTTTAATGAACCTTACTTTCTTCATTCATAAAGACGAGTTAAAATACAACTCTTAAGAGGGTTGTTACAGTGTTTAGGATTGGTTTACCTGAAATATAAATGGACTTTTTAGCATTTTAATGGCATCGTTGGTAGAAAACAATATTTATATATAATGTAAGACAAAGGTTAGCAACTACTTTTTGCTAATTAAAGTGAAAAATTGTACCACTAAATCTTTACCATTGTGTTTTCCAGTGTCTTCCTCCAGGTTTAAGAGCAGGCCCGTCATTCACATTTCTGATGGTTAAAAACTTTCATTTTGGTCCAGCTCCTCTAGAAGTACTCTGCCTTTCAACATTTTGCCTCTGGGTTTCTAACCTCTCGTAGCTCAACTCTTGAGAGTAGAGTTTCATCACCCATGCTGTTACTATTATTTTTATATTATGTTTCGATTTTTAAATATAAAAATATTCTTCCCTCTACTATACTAAAGTATGTTTTTCATGAATCTTAGTACTATTGGGTTACACATCTGTCCATTCACTTCATGATTTTTTTTTAAAGTGCAAAACACATGGTAGACACTTAATAAATATTTTATCTACTGTTTTGGTTCAGTTATGGAACTATTCCATTGAAGAGAAAGACAATTAATAGATTATCTTGTGGCCTTTGCATGCCTGGTTGTTAGGGCCCTTTTCAGTTTGTAATATCATGCCTTAATTAGAGAACTGTAAGTACCCATGAATAAATTTAAATGATTGTAAATTTCAGAGATAATGTTTCTAATTCATATGCCTCAGTCTCCTTCTCTCTATACCAATACTGTAATCAAGGTACAGGGTCTTATTTAAGCTAACAAATAATTATCCTTCATTACATAAGTAGTATGTAACTTGACCTTAAAAGCCTGCTTCACTTGACAAGATGGCGATAAATCTAGCCACCAGCTGTGCTTGTATTTTCACCATTTCTTGCTACCTATGAACAGAAGCTGAATTTGGAAGAGATGGGAAGAGTCACTGCTTCACATTTCTTTCTTTTACTGGGAATTATGAGTGTTTTCAGGCCTTGGAAGTACCTGGTTTCTTACAAATGATGGTTCCTTTTGGATTCAGAGTACGTTTGAAATTTGCGTTTTTTTGTTTAGAGACCACAAACTAAATGTGTGAGGTTTCTGAAATGTACTCCTTTAATACTCTGAGTTGAGTTGCTTGTTACTTATCTTTGAATATAATTAGTAACTGGATAAAATCCAAACTTCAACAATAGGAGATATGGTATATGTGTAACATTGTTTAGAAGTAGAAAATATTTAAAATCTCACAGATAATACAAATGGATTAAAGTAGTTTTAAAAAATTGAACATTTCTGTGATCTGGGAATGACAGAGAATTATTAAGCAAGAAAACAATGGAAATATCAACAAGATAAAATAATTTTAGATCTAAATCGTACACAAATTTAAATTTGTACCTTCTCCCAGAAGCCAAATAATATTCATGCAGCTATTTAATTCTGGAAAATTCACAATTTTGTGTGTGTGTGTGTGTGTGTGTGTGTGTGTATGTGTATACACACATATATATAGAGAGAAAGATCTATATGGATCTATATAAATAGGTACTTATAACTTATGGGAGAATATACAAGAATAAAGCAACTGGGGTATGGGCAATATGGGGGTAATTCTGGATTAGGATCAAATGCTATTGTATTGTTACTTTATATGCATTTATGTTTGTACAACAGCTCCTTAATAAAATAAAAAACCTTACTGTGTTGAAAATCAAGCCGTCTGGGTTAATACATATATATTCCTGACAAAGATATAATCTCTTGTATCAATTATAAAGCATCTAAAATAATATGAGCATTATAGTTCTTACTAACAATTTTAAAAATGATGTGTGCTATGTACTTTTCTTAGGGCTTTTCATGTGTTCTTTTAATCCTCATAATAATTCTTTGAGGGAAATGCTATTATTCCATTTCGTGGATGAAGAAACTAAGGCACACTGAGGTTAAGTAACATGTTTCTGTGGGCACAGACACTAATTAGCTAGCAAGTTGTTTACTGTTCCTGACTCCAGGGCTGTCATTTTCATCCCAGGATTGTGGTTCTCCTGCCCATTCTCTTAACCACTATGCTGTACTGCTTAAAAGGGGCAGAGTTGTAATAAAGAAGAAATAAAATGACCCATAAGTATGAAAATGTTTGTTTCACTAATAATACAAATCCAAATTAAAATATTGCAAATTAAAATATTTTTCTTATTGCTAGATTGAAGATTAGAAATTTTTTTGGAGTGGAGGTAGAGATGCATTTCTTCTAGCATTGTGTCGGAGCCTATGCCCCACTTGACAATTAGCCACAGCTTCTATAGTGACGATATTACTTCTACAGCCTGAACGTTATGTTGGCTATAGGGAATATGGCATTCTTTGGTCACTCTTGTGGAACTCGATGGACAGCATGCATCTTGCCCTGTGGTCAGATTCTTGAACCTGATGTGCAGCTGGTTATGTTCATGGTGGTCAGCATTGTATGCAAGGATATACTTTGTCAAAAGTGTATATATATTTCTATAGAGGCACAGTGACAATTGTGCATATATAGAAAGATGGCTGAGGGTTTTAGTGACATTCTTTTCTTAGGAAGTCCTCTTAAGAAATTGCTCTCAGGGTTTTATCTTTGCTAATATTAAGTTATAAGTTAACTTTATTGTGGCATCATGGAATTTGAGAGTAATTTCATGAAACTGATCTCAGTAGCCTCAACTGTTAACAAATGATTCTTAATGTTTAGTTTGGTGCAAGATGCTGGAAATATAGGTCTAATTCCTTTATTCCAATTCAGTAAATGGTTTGGGACAATTAATTTCCAATTGTTTCCCAGTAGAGCATATTTACTTGTATATTAATGAGGCACAGGTGTTAGGCCCCTGGTGTCTGCATGCCTGGGAGGCATATTTCAGTTGTTTATCTACTCAGGCATAGGTACTGCAAGGTACTCAAGCTTGCCTTTAACAGTTTTTACAGTGAGGCTTTTTAATTTTTTGATGTTTTCTTCAAATTTGCCTGCACCTGTTAAAATTTTAAAACTGATCATGTAGAAAGAAGTTGCAGAGATTTCAATAGTAAATAGCCAACAGAAAAAGAAAATTGTATTCTATTATACTTAAATGCCCAGCTTAAAATTAAAGAGAAACTGGTTTTATTCAAACAGATATTTCATATGAGAAGTCAGTATAATAAACAGTACTTTTTCTGAGGTAGATATATGTGTGTCAGTGACTCAAACAGTCATATATTTATATTAATACTCATTTTTCCCTTTTTATTCACTGAACTGCACTACCAACATTTTAGCAGAAATGGAATAGCCTCCATAGACATTATGAATTTCAGTAGCTGGCATAATTATAGCTATCTACATATTCATTAAATCTACAGAAGAATTGCATCCAAAAAGACAGCCATGCATTCAGAAACAGAACATAACTAAATATATACGTTTTAAAAGTTGGATTTCTTAGACTTATTTAAAATTAATTTCCTGTAGCACTCCTCTTCAAGCAGAAGAATTTTAACAAAAGGATTCGTATGGTTTGCTCTCTTTCATATAGGAAAGAATGGGAAGAACTATTTGTAAACAACAATTACTTGGCAACAATAAGGCAGAAGGGGATTAATGGGCAGCTGAGAAGCAGCAGGTTCCGCAGCATTTGCTGGAAGGTAAGAAGAAAATATTTATTTACAGTTTGAGGTTGCAATATATCAACACGGTACCTGGTGCCCTAGAAGATTATCCTTTCAGGGAATCACTAAATTGTCCAAGAGACTTCACTTCTAGTTTTTTGGTCATCCATGTTTCCTCTCCCTCCCTCCACCCTGTAGGATATTCACTAGCACTTGAGACACTTCAGTCCTGAGTTACTGTTAAAGGAATCATTTCAAATTGCTGTCTTTTTATCTCTTTTGATGGGTCAAATTTCAGAGCAACACCTTAACATTATCTAAAGGCTTTTGTAGGGGGAGGTGGGTAATCTGCTAGTTTATGTTGTGTGAAGCACCCTCATTTAGTCACCCTCCCTTTATTCTTCACAAAATAACATGCAAATGATTTTTCCAGTTTTTTGGCTGGAAACAGGATCTGAATGGCAGCAAGGAGCAGTGGAAGGTAATTGGGTCACTCTCTTACACAGGGAAAGGCCACTGGTTACCAAAACTAATAATGATAATCTGAAGTTATCTTTTTAATTGCTCTGAAAAATTGTTCCTTTTTGTTCTCCAGAATGAATTAATTTAGGTTTAGACATGATTTAAAAGTGACTACTATCAAAACTTTTTAGGGTTATCTGCATAAATCGAGCATACCAAGTCTGTGTAAGCAAAGACAGTAAGAAACACATGATATATTAGACAGTTTTAGATTTAATAATTTAGATTTAATAATTAAAATACATTTTTCTTCTGTTGAATGTAGGCAGTCAAGGCAGGAGACCTGCTGCTAGAATATTTGTATACAAATATTTGTCCCCCATCCCCATTCCCTGTTGTTTAACTTTCAATATCCTTTATCTGCTAAAAATAATCCTAAATCCAGATTTATTTTAATGTTGCATTAAACTAAATTAAATCAAATTTGTCTTTTTAAGAATGCTTATTTTCATAAGCTGATTGCCAGTTGTAAATTATTTTTTTTTTTTCTGTGAATGGGTTTCCTCTTGGGCATATCCTCCATTCTCAAACTGTTGTTTTCTATCCTTTATCTGTTTGTTTTAAGATAAAATCTTTAACCTTAAAATTACTAAGCAGAACTTGCACCTTGTGATATCTTTCTGCCACTGCCAGTAAGATTAGAATGTAGGATGAGAATTATTCTTGAACCTTGATGAAAATTTTTTTCATTTCTAATATGAATCTGGAGGGAGGTTTGATTGTATTTTTATGGCGTAGCATTTGAGATCTATCTTTTGTTTTTGATTGCTCAATTTTTTAATGTTCTAATTGTATGTTTTTTAAATGTCCCCAAATATAAATTACCAGAAGTTAAAATAATGCTCTGAGTATAAAATATCATGAATGGGATATCAATTTGAATTGGCAGGTGATTCTATTTGGCCTGGATTCACATAGTATTTCTTATGATTCCTAAAGTTGTTGTTTTTTTTTTTTTCTCGACAGCTGTTTCTTTGTGTTATTCCTCAAGATAAAAGTCAATGGATAAGTAGAATTAAAGAGTTAAGAGCATGGTATAGCAACATTAAGGAAGTAGTAAGTAAATGGTAAATGTAACTAATTGTCTTCTTATTTGTACTTTAAAGTCCATTAGCCTCTGATTTTTTGTGTGTGTTTTCATTCTTTACCAGCACATCACAAACCCAAGGAAGGTCGTTGGTCAACAGGATTTGATGATCAACAATCCCCTTTCACAGGATGAAGGGGTAAAGTTCAGCATTATTTATATCTTACCCTTCTTTATCCATAAAAATATGAGTATATAACTGATTAGAAGACACCATGATAACAGTGCATTTCATGCCAAGTATTTTCATGTCTCAACATCCTGTGCTACCTAAAACCTAATGGAAGTACTTCTGTTCTATATACCTACAGTGTTACAGCAAGTTTATAGTTTACTTTCATGGAATGGCACTACAAAAACATCCCAGTGGTCTGTAGGGAGTAAGGGTAAAATAGAAGAGCATATACTAAAGACAGGACTGTCGTATCCAGATGGGAGTGGACAGGATAAGGAAAAACCTTCCTTCCTGATAGAAAGAAGGGTCCACTTGACAGGACTAACTCCTAGAAAGGAAACAGTATCTGTTAGTAGTGAGTCTCTGAAGAAGTTTTAAAAAGACCAGGAAAACAGATCAGGCCTACCTCTACTCATAAGTGAAGATTAAGAATGATTATTACTTTAAAGACATAAATTCTTCAATTGTTGCTGCTCTAATTCCTGTCTAGCTAGTGAAGAATTAAAAAAAAAATAATTTCCCATTCACTACATAAGCTTAGCATTTCTTTTTCCTAATACATGTAATTAGTATAATATAGTCTTTGGTACAGTACCATAAAATATTAAGTAATTTCAAAACTTTCCCTTAGTTCACATTTTAAAACCTTCATCAAAGCCTATTAGATTATAATATCAGGCTTTGTAGAAAACATTGAGTATATTTCTTAGTGCACTGGAAATTCAACTCAGCTTCAACTTGGGACCAGTTGGCCAATGGATATAGCTCTAATCCAAGCACTTTTTTTGTTCTTTGTATGTACAGTTGTAGGATAGTGTACAGCAGGGAAAAGAATCATTCACTTTATAGAGATGATGTGAATCTTTAAAATGCACAACATATTATCAGACTGGAAACATTAATGTTAGGATAACGTGGTGTTTTTGAGATTAAGCTTGATTTTAATAAAACTCATCCCAACCTTAGGTTTCCTATCTGGGAAACCTGAAATGACAGTTTGGAGAAGAATAAATTTAACCATGTAAATTATTAAATTGAAGTCATAGAAATCAAGCAAAAGTACGAGGTTATTTTAATTATGTTGTTCTCCTTATTTCAGAGTCTTTGGAATAAATTCTTCCAAGATAAAGAACTTCGATCAATGATTGAACAAGACGTTAGAAGAACGTACGTAGAACTATTACTCTCAACAATTCAAATCGGTATTACCTTTTTGTAATTTTAGCCAAATGTAAAACCATAGAGAAACCATAATTGAATGCAGTATTTTATTTGTATGAAAAAATCTTTTTGACCAAATGATGATAACAAGGATTATTCTCTGTTCCTTTTTAACAATTTATATATGATATTTTCTTTGAATTTTTTTTTAAAGAGAGAGGGAGAGAGGAAGAAGAGAATCAACTTTATTTTTTCATCTGGCCTTTGCTTCTCCAACACTTACTTGTGCATGTGGTACCGGGTCCAAGCCCAGGTAACTCACACATGCCAAGCAAGTGCTCCAACTGCTGAGCCACTACTCCAGCCTTATAATATTAATCTTAAAGGAATATGTAATCAGGGCTAGAGTGGTGGCTCAGTGGTTGTACGCTTGCCTGGCATGCTCCAGAACACAGGTTTGAATCACAGCACCACGTACACAACAAAGTGTTTAATAATTCCTACTAATTAAGTTTTTTAATAATTCCTACTAAATCTATTATAATGTCAGACTCTCTTTGACTTGTGAGAATCATCTTTTGCCATATCCCAAATACTAAATAACCAGATGACATAGACTGTCTTTAAGTTATACTACATATTTAACAAAAAAAAAAAAATGTTTCTATTTTAAAATGAAAATAATTAGGGAGGAATCAGGGGTTCTGAGTTTATCAAAACCATATGTAATCATGGGTTGCAGGATGAGAAGGACAGGGTCATTTTGGTTAATTTGCTTCATGCAGTTACTCAGGAATCAACCATTTTTTAAGGAAACTACTCTAAAAGGTGTAAATTTTTCTAGAAAGTAGAGCACCATTGTACTGGCACATGTGAGGCACACAATATTAATATTGGAATAAAACAAAGAATTTCCTAATGAATCATTTAAGAATCTAGGTGATCAGTGGCAATAAAATAGGCCTCAAAATACACAGTATATATTACTAACAAGCAGTAAAGGTATCTCTTAAAAACATGCCAGGCAGTGATCTTTAAGGAAAAAAAACTGACAGCTTCAGATCCATCTGTCTACTAAGCAGGATTGTAATCTATCTCTCCACAGTTATGAAATGGAAATGGTGAGGGTATGGCTTTTGTGCAGCCTCCTACTCATGGGCCACAGGGGCCAGATTGGTTAAAAGAAATAGAAAACAAGAGAGGAGAAAATAAAATCCTGATAGTCAAATCAAATAGGGCTTGTTCATCATTTGTTTACTTTAAAAATTGATGGTTTGCTATGTAAAAAGAGTGTTAGGTCTTGAAATCCATATTGTTTTAACTATTTAGTTTTATATTTTCTGGGTACTTTTCTTGTAAAATACAAGATACACATGTATAGAGCAAAAATTTTTTTTAAAATTTCTCTCCACTATTATATCTTTTTTTTTTTTTAAGAGAGGGGCAGTGAAAGAGAGAATCAATGTTGTTTAGTTTTTTATCTGTTTTTGCTGCTCCAATACTTTGTTGCATACTTGGTGCTGGGGTTTGAACTTGTATGTGTGAGGATGCAAGTTCAAACCCCAGCACCATGTACATAACAAAGTCTCAGAGCAATGAAAGTCACATGAAAAACTAAATAAACTTCGTTCTCATTCATTCTCTCTCTCTCTCTCTCTCTGTGTCTCTCTCTCCCTCCCCTTCTCCCCTCTCCCTCCCCCTCTCTCCCTCTCCCCCCTCTCTTTATTAAAAAAATAATAATAATAAAATGGCAAGCCTAAGATTCAAGGAAGGCAGCTAGGGGCACCTACAGTTCATAGCATAAATGGAAGAGATTCCATATCTCCTCCCATTGAAGGATTTCCCATGGCTCTCTCTAAATGTTGTGAAAAGAACTTAGCTTATAAGGAGGTTAGCCCTATTTTAAAGCCACTGAATTGCTTAATTACAAAACCTGAAGATCTTGGATGATTTTACTATTTAGGACCTTTACAGGGTATTCTGTGAGCTAAAGTTCTTTTTTTTTTCTTCTTATCAAGTCTAGAAAGCAACTCATAATACAAGAAAAAAATACAGCTGAGAGATTCTATAGTGAAAGTTGTTCACTAGCAGCTCTGATAAAAATTTGTTTGAAATGTGTATTTATCGTCTACGTGTTCCAGGCTTTCTTTCTTTTTGCATTGAGGGGAACAGTGTACTGAATACTATAGGTGGGGTTCTGCAGTCACAGGATGAATTCTCCTGTGGTAGGAGGGAGTGAGACAACACACATGTACAGATAGAGGATACTTCTTGAGTGATAAAAAATAAAGTAGGCTAATAGGATAGAGAAAGAATAGCTACAGGGATAGCCACTTTAGGAAAAGTGATCACAGCCCACAGCCAGCATGTCTGAGTTGTGCAAAACATTTTAAAGGGAAGCCATGTGAAGATCTAAGGGAGAACATTCCTGGCAGAATGAACAGCTAATACAGTCCCTCAATGAAAATGAACTCTCCCTTGAGAAAAACAAAAGGAACGTATAGCTAGAACCAAGTGATGTAAAGAGGAAAATCTGAGAAAAGGGCAAAGACCAGTCTTTTAGACCATAGGAGGAAGTTTGAATTTTATTTCAATTGCAAGTGGAAAACTATTGGAGAATATTGAGCAGGGCCATTATATCTAAAATGGTAAGTCTGGCCACTGTGCAGTGGGGGAAGGTAGATATAGGAATGGAAGCTGGAGAAGTAGTTAGCAGTCTATTGCAGTGTTTCAAGTAAGTAATGTTAGTGATTCAACCAAAGCTTTAGTGGTAAAGATGGAAGAAGGTAGATTGGGGATATGTATATTTAAATATAACGTAGGGGTTCATTATAGGTAGTTTTCTCACATTCATCTGCTCCATTCCATTTTTACAGCTGTTTCATGTACTTCTGTCCTCCAACCTACAGTCTTCTACTTGTTTAATTGTTCTCTTTGGATCTGGTGCCTTTTCACTTTCAGTTTAGACCATGTACTACAGCCAGTCACTGTTCTCAAAGCAAATGTATAATTTCACTACTTGCCTAATCCAAAGGTTTTTATAACCCCCTGTGCCCTCAGAAAAATGGATTTACCTACCCATTTCTTTTTAGACCACTGTTTCTGGCATTACTCCATGAACAAGTTCTGTGCTTTCATTTTCCATGTTGTGGAGTTTTCCACACTCCCCTCTGCTGGATTGCTGCTTCCCTTCACTGTTCCCTGTTGGTTTTCTGATAGCTTACCCTTGAAGTCCTGAGTTCTTCACCACCGTGTCCCTCATGAGTTTTCTATTCTTTAAAATTGAATATAATTTGTGCCTATTCTATGTCCTAAAGATTTTTTTCTGAAGACTTTTTAATGCAATTATTTAATTTTGTTGAGTCCTGCATTCGTTCAGGTACAGTTACCAGTGCATTCAGTATATTTATCTTAATTACTCAGGGCACCAGGCATTGGAAATGGCAAGGTAAATGCTTTATATACCCATAAGAATTTAAAAGTTTAATAGAGGAAGAGGGGTTGGGGTATAGTGCAGGACAGTGAATGCCATAGGAGCAGCATTGAGTACAAGAGCTCTAGGGTTAGCCCAGCTCTTACCTTTCCACCTAATGAAGTACCCCTGCAGGTTGAGCCCTACTCTCATTTTTATCTCACACTACATAGACAAGTTGATGCTTAATAAGTGATCACTGGTTGTAAAACTTACCGGTGACAATCGGTGGAATTCTAGCTACATTCTTTGACATCGTTTCAGTCTTCAGAGACATAAGGATCCCTTTTAAAAATACTCCTATGATCAACCTTATAATCCAAGTTTAAACAAGAAAATTTGATCTTATGAGTTGTGTTTTTGTTGTCATTATTGGATCTGTTTAATCTGGCTGTTTCACTATATCCAGATTCTTCGTCTTCAACTAATTTTAATATTCTCTTATGCCTCTAACCCTTTTTTACTTACTGCTAAGGATTTTGCATTCATTTCAGTTAATTGCTCCTCATTGCAACCTAATGAAGTTGTTACTATTCCCATTTTTATTTCCGAAAAACTGACAATCAAAAGGTAAATCAAGGAACTTCAAGTTTATAGTATTTCTAAATTAAAGCTTGAATTGTGTGTTCTGAACAAATTTTACCTCTTTTCTAAAGCTCTAATATTAATACTGAATTTCTGTATTTAAAATGAATGGAAATAATGAGTTCAGGATGAATTATCCATAGTCGGAGCCAAAGAAGTGTGTTATTTTGTCTATCAAGGTCTATTCTAAAAATATATACAGCATCTATAACATTTTCATATTAACACATTTATAAGCTATTGCCAAATAGTCTCATCTTTTCTTAAAATGTGTCCTCCCTCTCACTTGAGTTAAATGATTTACGTTCTTTCACTTGTTTTTATCCTTATAAATTTGACCATATTTAAAATTTAATCTGATTTCTTATAGGATGTGCTAATCATCATCTTCAATTTTTAGCCTTTTGAAGTTCTAGTTATTGTAGTAAATCTTTCCAGTAGATCGTTTCTTTCTTAGTCGTCTTACAGATTTTTTTTCTTACAAAAATTGAAGCTTATTTTAATGCTTCCTTTTGTTCATAATCTATATGTTGGTTAAGCTTGAGACATGATCTTTTTAAGCAAACTTTGTGTCCTCTTTTTTTAATCTTGTCATTTGCCATTTTCATTATTCATTAATAATTGCTAAAAAAAATTTGAAAACCACAGATATGTACTTATCCAGATTGTTAGACACCAGATACATTCATCTGTTTAAACTTAACTATAGGTAAAAGAAAAAAAAAAATCCAGTGTTCATTCACAATAGTCACATTCAAGTGCTAAAAACTACTGTATTGGACAGTGCATATGTAGAATATTTCTATCATTACAGAATGTTCTGTTGGACAGCAGTGTATCAGTTGTTATGTATTTGTATAATCAAGAATCTGAATGTCTGAATTTTATTTTTTTATTCATGTTTCACATTTAGATATGGCCTATATCAAATGTTTACCTTTATTTCCTTTCTCTCTCTTTGAGAAAACTCCATTTATTCTTATAAGATATAATTCTTAACTAAGATTTTGGTCAAATTTATGTTACATTATAGAATATAGCTAGTAACTAGATTATTTTTTGAAATTTTAAAAAAATATTAATAATATTCAAAAGTGATTTTGCAGAGTTAATCTATTTATTTTTAATTAACATAAAGACCATCTTGCCCCTCAATTCCCATTTTGGCAAAACTATTCCTAGTACATTGGTCCATTGACTGTCACACTTTACAGAGTTAAGATGTCCTAAGTGTTGGTATCTTTTACACAGTTTGTTCCAAGCCCATATTTTATTTAAATAAAAAGCAAATTCCTCAGGGAAAGAGGATTTTACAAGCAGTTTTAGAGCAGAATTGATTTTGGTGTGTGTTAATGCAGACAATCTGCCCAGTGTTAAAATGTTAAGGAGGAAAAAAAAATACAAGCTGCCGTATTCGTGTGATCACACCAAAATAGCAGCTTGTATTTATATTTTCAGTCTCCTTGAGGTGGACTGCAGGCACACATGAATGAGTGGATGTACTTGGTGTTGTGTTGTGATTTTATTTAATGCAGGCAAAGTACATGCTTCTGCATGCACGACCAGCCCTCACATATGCACTTGTTCACAGCCGAGAAAGTGAAAACTACAACACAAGCCGCTCTCTAAGAGTTGTCGGCAACCTATGTGTGTGTTTCTTAAATATTAAAGAGGGGGAAAAACATTTTCAGGAATATGAAAAACAGTTCTGTCCAATGGCCTACAGTCCTTCCTCATTTCTCATTTAAGCTAAAAGCAAAATAATTAAGATTGTTGTATATACATATTTAGAAATATGTAATTTTCCCATGTTGCTCTTATTTTAAAGTATGTATTTCTTGTTTCTACTTCATATATACATGCAAATTCTTAGCATACATTTATTCTAATTTATGAGTTTTTAAAAACTTTAACATTTTTTAAGTATTTGAATGAAAACATATGTTTATTTACTATAGAACATACAGTTGGAATGCTTATATTAGCATCCTGATGCTCCTAGTCTTTGCAATTTGGAAGCAGTAGTACGTGGAGGGTAGCACATGTTACCCTGAGCTGCTGACCTGCAGAATGTTTGTTTTTGAGATCCTCTTTATTTTAAATAAGCCAAGTTTTTTAAAGCAGTAAAAAGGTTGTGAGTTCATATGATTATGAGAAGGTTAAAAAGCAAAGTCTGGTGAGTGAACATTTTCCAGTTAGCCATGGTGACTGTCTTACAAGACAGTCTGCAAAACATTCAAGCAGATTTGGAATTGAAGCTACTTTGTTAATTCAGCAGAAATGCTTTGAATTTTTTTTAAAAGTTGTTATTATTATTATTACTTAATGGGTGATAACTGCAAAATAAAGTCTGTATTTCCAATTATGACAGGTCTTACACTTAAAGTGTGTGGTGGTGGTAGTGGTGGTTATGTGAGTGTGTGTGCATATATGTACACAGACATATACATACATACATACATACCTACACATTACATATGTAAATGTGTCTACACACGTGCAGACATACACACACCCCGCATATACACCATATATTTTTTCCAGATTTTTCACCTTTACAGTAGGAGTGAAAAAAAACTTTTTTTTTTCTTTTTTTTTTTTTTTTAGTAGAGAAGGCAAATAGGTGTGAAGGTTTTTTTTTTTTTTTACTTAGGGCATTATAGAACCAAAATAACTTAAGGTATATACATTTGTTTATAGGTAGTGACATTTACTCCAGCCTCCTAAATTCAGCCTTGTTTTTGCTTTCCCAAACATCCATCCTATCTTCCTAAAGCTGCTGCTCTGGTGATTTCAAACTCACCTTCTTTGTTAGACTCTTGGGAAACTTTTCTGATGTTCTTGTGGACTGTTCCCTACCTTTGTCGTCATAACAGATTCCTGCTTTGTTTCTTCGATTTGAAAAAATCAGTATTCACTCCATTTTAAGTCCTCTGAGAGTTATGTGTTGTTCTTTATTAATTGTAAAAATAAAGATACCAAAACTCTGCTCTGGCTTTTTTTT
>PVKS010008866.1:51856-66572 GCA_004027875.1 Aplodontia rufa
AAAATTTGTTTGCTCTCATACAGTTTCTTGCATTGTAAGTTCTTTTGTTATGTATCTTCATATTTTCCCAAAGTATCATTTGTATTGTTGGTGGTCCTCTAGTTAAATTTTAGTTTTGAAGGTGAAAAGTTGAAGCTCAAAGAATATGACTTGAGTAAGTAAATAAAGCTTTTTGATGGCTCAAATGGAAAAGGTCTTTTCATAACTAAGTTATGCTGATTTTGTTTGCCTCAATTTGAAACCTCTTCACTTCAAGAAGCATTTATTAACTCCTGTAGTGTGCAAATCACTGAAGCAAATGAGACAGAAACATGACTGAATGTGTATTTCGTGTCTTATTCAGAAAGAGGTGGAGACTAAATACGTAGGTTTCTGCCCACTGGGTCCATATATTCTAATGCCATATTTTTCAACTTTGGGAGTATTGGCATTTTGGACCAATGAATTCATTGTTAGGAGAGGCTGTTATGTGCATGTAGGCCTGACTTCTTCCTGCTAGAGGTTCTCTGAGGCACACTTTTTAAATCTTTTTCAAAGCCTTTTGTCTGACTAAAGGACTCTGAGGCATCATCTTACAGCTTCCTGACATCCTAAGAAAGGGTTTTACAGTCAAACCCTGGGTTTCATCTTCATCTTTAATGTTGTTTTTCTGTGTGTTAGAGATTTGAGATTGCCCAAAAACATTGTCTTAATGTAGCATCATTTGCTGACTGGAAAGGCCGAGAATGAGCATAAGTTTTATATTCAAGCACAGCAAGTTATAGCTCACTTAAGCTTACCAGTTCCTCCTTTTGCTTTTCTCTCCTTTCATTCTAAACAAGAAAAATAAACCTCATAATACCTTCAACACTCTTCCTGAAGGTGTCCTTAGCTAGATCTCCCAACTTATTAGGTGTACATTTTCTGTTTTTAATATAGCTAGACACTACCCTGTTTTCAAACTTTCCTCTAGTACATAATAAGGAGCCTTTTTCTTTCATTTGTCCTGTTTTGTTCATTTTCTTTGAAGCTCTCATTTTCATTGGCAGCCTGCTCCTGGACCATACATAATTATCTGTTTCTTACCCTTTAGGCCTTCACTGACTCTCCCCTGAAGGTCCTTATGGCTTCTATCCAAGTCCCATAGATATTTTACAACATGTTTTAGTTGTTTTTAGCATCACCTTAGTTTCAGATTTCAAGATCTCTATTAATTATCTTTTGCTACATGAATAAATCAACCAGAACAGTGGCTTAGAACAATAATCAGATATTATTTAATAATTGCAGCTGATCAGTAGTTGTGGAGCAACTTAACTAGGAAGTTCTGGCTTAGGAGTTTGTCATGAAATTTTAGTCAGTTTTCTTATGGAGCTGCAGAGCTTTGAAAACTTGACTAGGACTGGAGGATCCATACTGATTTCTGTTCCTGTGGATCTCTCCATGCGCCTGCCAAAGTGCCCTCCTACAGAGGAGACTTCCCCCAGAGCAAGCTACCCAAGACAAAATGGGAGCCAGGTTAAGGCTGTGTTCTTTTCATGGCATACACTAGCACAGATGGGAGCTGTTATCCAAGAATTTTCAAGTATGTTTTAAAAACCACCACAATCTACAGATAGCTTCCATGCTCTTCCAAGTGTTCTTTTTCATTCTGTTTAAGTAGAAGGGGAAAATGTACAGGGACCTTCTAGGAGTGGGGTGAATGTGATTTTGTGTTCACTTCCACTTTTATTTTATTGGTTAGCTCTCAGTCACATGGCCACAACTAACAAAAGGAAGCTGGGAAATTAAATCCATTTATGTACTTGGAAAGAGCACAAAACATGTCTGTTTGAAAAGAGAGGGTTGTGAAATCATCCACACAGGAAGAAAAAGAATTTGGTGTGCCTGCTTTTATTTTGTATCAAATTGTTCTTATGATTTCACTTTTTTCCCCGTTTTCCTTTAATAAAACAATAAACCACAGTAAGGTATTATAGCTATTTTGGTGTTTGATAGTATACTAGGGAGTTTTCATCAGCTCATTTTGAATTTTGGATGAGTGCTTGTTTTGATTTTGTGTTTTTGAAATGCCAGCATGGCATCAGTTATTGTTCCTTCAAGTCCTTCTGTGCTTCTTTGGCCCACTGTATGATTATAAACCCTCACCAAGGGCTTTATTTTTTTCCCTTGGGGCATCTTATTGACTACTTGCATCTTCAGTAATTCATCTGGGCCCAGTGCTTTGTCTGTTTTAATACTTCTAATTACCTAATTATGTACTATAATACAGTGACAAAGCCCTTTATCATTTCACTCTTTTCTTAACCCTTTTCTTGCTTAGAAATATTCTTTCTCTTTGTTGTCTGATAAACTCTTCATTAGAGATAGCACAGATATTTTCCTGGCTTCCCTTTATTGTTTGCATTATGATTGACCGTTAGTTGAATATCTCCCATCAGACACCTAGGTTCCTGGTTTGGGGGGTCTAAAGTTGGTGTTTAGTTGCTCTCCATCCCTCTTTCTTCATTCATTCCACCACTCTATAGTCACATGAGAACATATTCAAAAGACAAATGGAATAGTCTATTTGTCATAAACTACTTTTATGGCAGAAGTAGTGGCCATTCTATCACTAATAGATCTTAGTGTAATCAGATGTCTACAAGTATCTGTGAACCTAATGAAGTGAAAATGAATAAGAATTTTTAAACTGTGGTGAGTTGTCTTTTAGAATAGCTAAAAATTGATGAAGGAAATTGTTTTTCATATGATTTTAGATAATAAAGGAAGAAAAACATGATATAGTTATAGTCTTTGCATTTTATGACCTCTAATGAATTAATAGGTCTAGGTCAGGTCATCAGTGGCTGCTAGCATCATAGAGAGATAAGCTACAGACTTTGTGTTGATTAATCTACAACTGAGATAGGGTTCAGCAGGACAAGCTCATCTATGTCCTCTGAGGTGTTGTCTGGGGCAACCTAAAGGCTAGGAGCTGGAATCATCTGCAGGCTGCTCAGTACCTGACTAGCTGTTGAAGCTGGCTCTGGACTGAGACCTCTGGAGCTGCGGCTGGAGCACTCCACTTGCCCTTCCCCTGTAGCTGCTTGGTTTCCATGCAGTATGTTGGCTTGGTTCAGAGACCCACATAAAACCTGTGTCACAGTATCACATTAGCCAAATTAAGTTTGTGAGAAAGTAGTCACTAATGAGAAAGATTAGACTCCTCCACCTTTATAGGGGAGGTCAAAGAATTGTTGAACATATTTTCAAACCATCATACGACCTACCTTGGTGAAAAGTCAAGCCTGGGTCTGATTAAGTCTTTAACCACCAACTTATAGGAAATACCGGGGGAAGAGTGGCATGTTAAATAACACAGCAGAGATATGATAAATAAAATTCAGAACATGGGAAGTTTCTACAAAGGTTAAAATATCTGTTTTCTTTAATGAATACATTTTGATGAAAAGAGAAAAGGACAGATCTGAAAAATTGCAGGTGTAGATATTTATCTTAAATAACGTGTTAAAATATTTTAGAAAATCAGAAATTTGAATATTGGCTGAATATTTAAGTTGATGGATTGTTTTTATTATACTGTTATAATGGTACTGTGTTTTTTTAAAAAAAGATGCTTATCTTTTAGAGAAACGTTTATAGATATAGTGATATCTGGGATTATCTTCAAAATGCAGAAGGGAGGAGATATATAAATAATTGATTACGAAGATAGGTGATGAATAGATTGGGATTAATTGCTCTTCCTGCTCTTTAAATGTTGAAAATTTTTTTAAATGTGGAAAAATTTTTTAAATATACATAAACCTTGTCTTAACACTTTTGGTTTTAAGATAGAAAGCAAAGACTTTGCTTTTATGATCTCATTACTTTCTCTATATCACATATTTTTATAGATTTGATAATTATATTTTAATACCATTATTATCCTTTAATTCATGTGCATTATTTAATTTTGAGTAACATTGTTTAGTACAAAACGATGTTAGAAGTTCGTAAAACAGTGTAAAATGATTAGCTAATTAATCTATCCATCACCTCAAATTTTGACATTTTTATAATGAGAACATTTGAGATTTTTACTGTTACTGATATTGAAATATATAGTTCTCAGTTATTAGCTATTTTGACCATACTGTGTAATAGTCTAGTTTATTCTTCCTGTCTGAGGCTTTGATCCCTTTGAGGATCATCTCCCTACTCCCCAAATCCTTCTACTCCCTGGGTTCTGTAGTCACTATGTACACTCTGCTTCTGTAAGTCCCACGTAAAAGTGAAGATATTCAATCTGCCTTTCCAGGTTTAGCTTCTTTCACTTAGCATAATATTTTCTAGTTCCATCCGTGTCACAGCAAATGACAGGACATAAAATAGTATTCCATTGTGTATGTGTACTCCATGTTCTTTATCCATTCATCCATTGATGGACACTTAAGTTGATTCCATGACATGGTTTCTGTGAACAGTGCTGCAGTGACCATGGGAGTAAAGGCATACTTTAAAAACAAAAAAAACAAAAAAACTGGAGATTGAACCCAGGGGCACTTTACCACTGACCCACATCCCCAGCCCTATTTGTTTATTTATTTATTTATTTTATTTTGAGGCAATGCCTCACTAAGTTGCTGAGGGCCTCAATAAATTGCTGAGGTTGGCCTCAAACTTGCAATCGTTTTGCCTCATCCTTCCAAGTTTCTAGGGTTATAGGCACATACTATTGGGCCCAGCCAATACACTAATTTCAATTCTTCCCAGAAATGGGATTGCTAGATTAATAGCAATTCTACTCTTTTATTTTTTTTAAAGAGAGAGGGACAGTGAGAGAGAAAGACAATCAATTTTATTTAGTTTTTCATGTGGCTTTCGTTGCTCAGACACTTCATTATGTACATGGTATTGGGGTTTGAACCCACATACTCACGCATGCCAGGCAAACCACGTAACTGCTGAGCCACTGCTACAGCCCTAATTTTTTATTTTGTTTTTTTAATTATTTTTTTATTTTTTATTTTTCCAATGAAACAATATATCTATATTCTGAAAATTAGATTTACCTCCTAGAGCCCCCCTAATTACCCACCCTTGTCCTTCTCCCCCTCCCCATCCCTTCCCAGTACATCTCTACAAATGCCTCAGGTTGTATGTCACTATACTTTTTCACGGTTTAATATATGAGAATTGACCACCTTTTGCAATGGTCAGGGTTTAGCTCCAGCCTCCGCAGATGAGTGAAGACATTCAACCCTTGGTTCTCTGGGTTATGCTAACTTCACTCAGCATGATTTCTTCCATAGCCATCCATTTACTTTCAGAGGCTGCAATATCATCATTTCTATTTGCTGAGTAGAACTCCATGGTATATATGTACCACAGTTTTTGGATCTTTTCATCTAGTGAGGGGCATCTGGGTTGTTTCCATAATTTAGCTATTGTAAATGGAACTGCTATGAACATAGATTTTGCTGTGTCACTGTAGTGTGCTGATTCTAAATCCCCTGGAAAAATACCCAGTAGAGGAATAGCTGGATCATATGGTGGGCTCACGCCTAGTTTTTTAAGGATTCTCCACACTGCTTAATAGGGGCTATACCAGTTTGCAGTTCCAAAAGTGTGCTAGTGTACCTATCTCTGCACAACTCCTCCAGCATCTATTATTGTTTATTTTCTTCATTTTTGCAGTTTGTCTGGCATGAGGTAAAATCTTAAAGTAGTTTTCATTTGCATTTCTCTGATTACTAGTGATTTAGAGCACTTTCTAGCCAGCTACCTTGCAACTGATGGAAGACAAATTAGGTCCAACACTTGGGCATTTGGGAGTAGGCAAAGACTTTGTCAACATGTCTCCTAAAGTGAAGGAAATAAAGTCAAAACTCATTGAATGGGATGTCATAAAACTAAAAAAATTTTGCTCTGCCAAGGAAGTAATCATATTAGTCAAGAGGTTTCCTACAGAATTGGAGAGAATCATGGACTGTGATTCTTCTGACAGGGGTCTCATATCCAGAATCTACAAAATCCTCAAAAATCTCAACTTCAGAAACACAAACAGCCCAATCAATAAATGGGCTAAAGAACTAAATTGAAACTTCTCAACAGAGGACATTGATCAGGCCAATGAATTTTTTTTCTTTTGAGAAACCATCATACAGTTTCCTGATGGCTGTAATAATTTATATTCCCACCAACACTATACAACAATTCCTTTCTTTCCACATTTTCAGTAATACTTGGTATCTTTCATCTTTTTATAATGGCCATTCTGATAGGTTTCAGGTTTTAATTTATATCTCCCTAATGTTGAGTAATATGAAACATTTTTCATTTATCTGTTAGCCAATGTATCTTCCTTTTAGAAACATCCATTCAGATCTTTTGCCTATTTGTTAATTAGATATTAATCCCTTATCAGCTTTATGGCTTTCAAATATTTTGGGTTAAATTAAGAAAGTCATTGTGCAGAACAGTGTCCTTTTTCTCCTTTGTTTTCTTCTAATAATTTCACAGTTTCTGTTGTATTAGTCTAATTCATTTTGAATTGATTTTTGTATATGGTGTGAGATAAAGATCCCATTTTATTCTTCCCCTTATGAATATCCAGTTTTTGCAACACCGATTTTGAGGAGACTGTCATTTTCTCATTGTATAACCCTGGAACTGTAGTCAAAAATTAGCTGCCTATAGATGAAGTGGTTCATTTTTGTGCTTTCTTCTGTGTTCCATTGATTGATGTGTCTTTGTGTGTGTGCGTGTGTGTGTGTGTGTGTGTGCGCCATGCTGACTTAATTACTATTGCTTTATAATATAGTTTGAAATCAGCTATTGTGATACCTCCAGCTTTATTCTTTTTGCTCATGATGACCTTTGTTATTTGGGTCTTTTGTGTTTCCATATGAATTTGAGAGTTATTTTTCTGTATCTATATCTTTGAGGATTTGATACGATTGCATTGAATCCGTAGAGTGCTTTGGGTAGTATAAGCATTTTAACCATGTTAAGTCTTCTGATCCATTAATACAGGATACCTTTTATTTTATCTGTGTTTTCAGTTTCTTTAATAATAGTTATAGTTTTCAGTTTACAGGTCTTTCATCTCCTTGTTTGAATTTTTTCCTATTTTCTGTAACTAACGTAAATGGGATTATTCTCTTGAATTTTTTAAAATTTTTTGTTAACATAGGAAATCACTATTGACTTTTGTGTTTTGATTTTGTATTTTTTTTCTTACATCCAAT
This sequence comes from Aplodontia rufa, assembly GCA_004027875.1. Lineage (NCBI taxonomy): Eukaryota > Metazoa > Chordata > Mammalia > Rodentia > Aplodontiidae > Aplodontia > Aplodontia rufa. Next base: position 59,071 of record PVKS010008866.1, read on the forward strand.
TTGTTTCAGTCTAGTTCCTTCATGTCAAAAAGAAGCTTTTTTTTTCTTTTTATAAAGAGAGAAGGAAAGAGAGGAAGAATGACTGAATAAATTTTATTTAGTTTTTCATGTTGTTTTCATTGTTTCAACATTTTGTTGTGTGAGTGGTGCTGGGGTTTGAACCCACATTCTCATGTGTGCCCGTCAAGCACCATAACCACTGATCTACTGTTCCAGCCCCAAAGAGAAGGTTCTTAATGTTAAATATTGATCAGTGAAATAAAAGCTGAAATAATCACTTCTTTCTGTCAAGTAAATGTTGTTTTTTTTTAATCTCAATTTCATCATGGAATTCTTACTTTCTCTTTGTTATTTATTTCAGATTTTTAACCTCACTTGTTTCAAAACTCCCATTTTCATTTTCCAGGCAAATAAAAAATAACATGTCTTGGGCTTTCATTTTCTGGTAGTAACAAAATTTGTCTTCAGTTCCTATGTAGTGTGCATTTTTCCCTTTAATTTTTCTATTAATACTTTGGTTTGAAAGAATTATAAGTTTTTATGCTTTCTTTTTTTTCCTTTAACCTCATCTTTTCCAAAGTTACTGCTCTTTTTTTTTTTGCATGAAATTGCATCGTTGATGATGTTTCAAAATCTTAATTGTTGAATCCAAGTTGAGTGAGTTATCTGTGTTTTTTTTTTCTTGTTTCAAAACCAGATTTGCCTTTCAAGTTAGATGGTGGTTTAGCCTAATGTTGAAATTAATTTACTTATACTGAATCAACACAAACTGGCTTGGGGGAAAAGAAAAGTGTAGAGGTCAAAGGAGGGTTGAGGAAGCTATTCTGAAACTTAATGCATATCATTGAAAACCAATGTTTCTACTGTTCCTAGAAATGCTATTCGGTATACTTTCTCCCCTTACTTCTGATACCTGTAAATGTAATGCCTTCTGTCTTGCACCCTGATAATTGGACAGTGAAGTACTTTCTTTATAGGAAGTGTGTTCATCAATCCGCTAAGCCAGGTTCTTTTGTGTAACACTAAAGTCACGAAATTTTACCTAAATACGTTTCTCTGACTCATTTTTAACTGATAAAGGAAGGAGTTAGAAAGTACTGGGGCTAGAGTGGTGGCTCAGCAGTTTCGGCCCTTGCCTGACATGTACAAGGACCCGGGTTTGAACCCTAGCACCACATACTCAACAAAGTGTCGGAGCAACAAAAAACGAATAAAAAACTAAATTAAAAATTGATTCTCTTTTTCTCTCTCTCCCTCTCCCGCACCCACTGTCCTTCTCTTTAAAAAACAAAAAAAAAGTGCTGCTGTCTTGTGATGGCTTACATACGTTGGCACAGGTATCAGTTTCTCTGTGCTGTAGTTTCATTGCTTATTAATCTGAGTTTGAATGGATAATCTCCCAGCTCTTTTAGCTGAAACATGTCTGAATTTCAGTTCTTGTCCCAGCTCCTAAACTTGCATAGATTTTTATTCGTTTTTCAGAACTTTTCCAAATGTTTCTTATACCTATTTAATGCTGTGGATTCTTCATCAGAATTTAGAGAGCAAGTCATAGTTGTCTGAAAAAGATGATGAAATTTCATTAATTGGCACGTTAGCATTGTAGAGAATTACAGATGTGTTTTTGTGTAGATATGCTGTCTGCCTAATACTCATTTTCAGTTGATTGGGCATGTGCTAAAAGTGGGGAATTTAAATTATCTACCTGTAATTTAATTCTTATAGATCTCAAATTTTTAATCTTGCAAGAAGTTAGTATACATTTAAATGAAACCCTGGATTGATACATGATATAATTTAAATTTTTATCTTTTAGGTGTTAAACTCTTAATATATAGTTTGTGGATGTTTATTGCAAAGTGCATGTCGCCGTTTGGTAATTTCTTGATGATCCGTTCAGATTGCAACAGTGAAACAGTGATTAATTGTGTCAATGTGAATAGAAAATTTCCACATAATGTGCAAGGAAGGGGACATATAGTCATTAAGCCATCTTATCCAAATTTTTGGTCATGAATCAAAGGGTTAACTTCAAGTCGTATATAATAAGGAAGAAGGGAAGAAATTCCATCTCTGAGAAGTATTATTCTATTCTTTCTTTAATTGCTAAACATCTCTAAGAAATTGGTGTATAACTTTTTTTTTTATTATCTTTCACCCTGATTTCTTTGAGATATTTAATTTTCAAAGGCTTTAGTGACTTTCTTTCATCCCAAATAAATCATTCAAAAAAAAATTGTGTTTCTTTCCTACTTTACTGTATTGGATATATTTTGGGGACTGTATTTGGCTTCTGTGATATCTTATGCTTGCCTCAAATCTGCCTCCAGATGTATTTTTCTTTTCTTTTGGTGAAGTCAGATGTGCCTCCCCTAGTTGAACTTGCACGCTTGGGTGGGAAGTGTCAGGAGGGTTTCACATTAAGGTTTATGCAGAGACCGAGAGTCACTTGCTCAGATGCTTAGAAGGTTTGCTGGCCCCCAAAAGAGAAGTCACCCTTGGTTTGATAAAAAAGATTTTTATGAGAGTCTGGGGATGATCGTGCATCAAAGGGAATTTCAAGCAAAAGCCAAATAAAAGATTTTTTAAATGCTTTTATTTTAAAAATTAGAATCAGAGAAGATACATTTCATCATTCTTTAACATAGTTTACCCAGATACCTAACCTGGACTAGAGAAAACTCTCATGGAGAGCCACCACAGCATCAGAATGAAGTGTAAAGTAGCTAAGATCTATAAGAACAGGACAGAGTAAACCATTATAATATTAAGGAAAAGAGCTGTTATTGCTCTTTAAAAGACTCCATTGAGGAGTATTTTTTTGTTTCAATAATGCCCCACTCCTCCTTGCTCTATGTGGTCTTCCTCTCCATTCTGTCACATGTTCTCATTCTACCTAATTCACTTTGTCAGCTCATAAAGTTCCATTGCTAGAAGACTGCTAATGACCTCTGTTGGTAAGCAGCTGCCGCTTCTCAGGCACTGTTTTTGGTGTTTTCATATGATCTCATCTCAATCACAGTATCACTTTTATTATCCGTACTTAATAGATGAGATTGTTTAAACAATCGTTTGCTCAAGGTTACATAGCTAGAAATTATGGAGCATGAATTTGAATACAGACTTTTCTTAGGTTTGTGGATTTTCCATTTCTCTTCATTGTAGCATCCATCCTTCCTAGAAACTCTCCTCTTTCTGAGTTAGTCCTACTAAGTCACTCAAAGACTTCTTTATCATTCCCTGTTCAAAAATGTCACTGAATTGTGCCCCTTAGTTATAAATTTCACATTGAAAGCTCTTTCTAGACTTGCCCCATCTTATCTTCTTTCCCTCTGCCCTGCTCCCAGCTGGTAGTACATCATGGAATACTTTTTCTCCTCCTAGTTAACATTATGTGCTGTACACTTGAAATTCTCACTTCCTTTTGTACCTTCATTGCTTTCCTTCCGATTTACTTACCCATCCCACTGATTTTCCATGCTACTCCTGTCTCAAAATTTCTTGTCCAAATCTTCCATGTATGGTTGAACCTAAGTCACTCTTGCTGTCAGCTCTTGTGTATTGGTTGTGTATTGCATTGCTATGTTTGCATTTGGGTTCTTGCATTTGTATATTCTCATTTTATAAACAACTATTTAAACTTCTTTTTCTATTTCATATTGCCTCAAAGCACCTGGTATGATTTTTCAGCCAGAGAACATTTAAGCAATGTTTACTAACTTTTGTTCCATTTGAAGTCTACAGTTTAATCTGATGAAACTGACAGTGTGGTCATATGTAATTGAAATCCTGATATTTACATTAAAAAAAAAGAAAGCAATGACAACAATTTCTTGAAAAAGTTAGTACTTTCAGAAAATCACATTCTAATTTTAAAAACCAAATGGACTAAAGCAAAGCAACCTCTCACCTTCAAATATGTAGACTATAATTCTTTTTTTAAAATTTGTATTCACACATGCAGTGACTTTAATATGTGAAGATATCTTAAATGTTTAGGTGTTGAAGGATGTCATGAACCCCTGGGATAGAATCGTTTCCCTTTCATCGTGCCTTCTTTCTAAATCCCACCAGTGACATAAGTTGCATGGCAAATACAGAGTTGTAACCCTGAAGCAGTCTTAGCACCTCTCAGAGATGAGAGTTTAGCGTGATTCTTGAAATTGTGCTAGGCGGTTTCAATCTTTTGTTTTCTTTTTTCAGGTTTCCTGAAATGCAGTTTTTCCAGCAAGAAAATGTGAGAAAGATTCTTACAGATGTTCTTTTCTGTTATGCTAGAGAAAACGAGCAGTTGCTTTATAAGCAGGTAATGAAAATATCTTACAGGTGGCATCCGTTGACAAAAATTTTTCTATACAGCTTGACAAACGATAGAGCAATAATGCAACCTTTATTGTATCCAAAGTTGTATCATAATGGTAAAGCAATCCAAGTGCCACTTGTCAGCTGTGTGGCAAGAAAAGTAAGCTCATTGAAGCACATATGCTTCTTCCTCATTATAAGACATTCCACCAAATTGTCTTCTATAAGATGTTCAATCTTCTCTTTCTACTTTTGAGAGTTTGTTTATAAACAGCATCTTTGAAACTAGCCTAGTAATAAAACTTTTCCCAGTTGTATGTATAAATATTGTTTCTAAGTACAGCATTTATAAATACGTACTATGTCATGTAAAAAAATATAGTGTACCATTAGTTTTTAAAATTTCAGAATTTAAAAAAAAATTTTTGAAGTTAACTTCTTTATGCCCTTGTTATTTGACTCACTACTAAAGCAAACAAGATTATTGTTTTATTTTTATTGAAACATGAATCGTTTAGTTTACAAAGATACGTAGGTTTTCTGTTGAAGTTTATTGTGTACCCATTAAGATACATGTATTTGAATTTCTTTTAAAGAGAAAGGGACAGTGAGAGAAAGAGAAAGAATGAATCATTTTTATTTTAGTTTTTCATGTTTCTCCAACACTTGGTTGTGTACATATGTGGTGGTGGGGTTTAAACTCACATACTTGTGCATGCCAGGCAGTCGCTGTAACCGCTGAGCCAACCCCTATGATTGAATAGTTTCATTTATTTTACAAATAATATATTAAGTGGCAATACAGGTAAAATTCATCAATCCAAACCAATCAAAAGTTAAAATTCATATTTAGTTAATGACTGCCAAACTTCAATTTAATGTTACAGAAAACACTACGGTAAAAGCAATATACTTAATTCAAAATAAACTTATAAACTTTAAGGTGGTAAAGCAAGTGAGATTATCATTATACTAAATAATGTATTTGTTATTATTGTATTCATAGAATACCCAAAAGAAATAATTTTAATCTTAGTAGTAGTAACATCTTATTAATTGCATAATCACAGTATCTCCTTAGGATATGTCATCATCCCACTGATAATCTAAGGAGCATGTGTGAGTCATTAAAACTGGACTTTGTAATTGTAAATAGTGCCTAAAAGCTTTACAGTTACTTTAATGGAGATAATATAGCTAAGCGGTTAAAAGCACCGGGTCCAGACCCTTTGCAGTCCCACCAGGTACTAGCTGCATCCAGCAGTTGTTCCCTCACTTAACTTCTAATCTTCACTTTTGTTATCTGCAAGAGGAGGTCAATAAGAGTATTTATTTTGGAGTTAAGAACATGTAGTGCTCTGCAAAAATTCACGTCACTGTTTATGGTTATTGTTGTTTGTGTTAAAGGTCACTAGTTTGTTGGTGTTGTCACAGAACTTGGAGGTGGGGAAGAAAGGCAAAGGATGATACTAAAACTGCTGCTCTTCTCCATTTCATTATTTGACTCGTAGAAAGTATACATGTTTAAGGGGTAATGTTTAATCTTCCTGCTATATGATAGAACATAGAACTTATTTTTCCTCTTTAAATGGAACTTCGTACCCACTGGTCATTTTTCTCCATCCTTTCTACCCGATTGCTCTCCCTATCCTCTGGTTACCTCCATTCCATTGTTGTCTTCCTTGAGTTGAACGTTTTTAGATCCCACTTGAGTAAGATCATATAGTACTTCTCTTTCTGTACCAGGCATATTTCACTTAGCATAGTGACCTCAGTTCTATTTTGTATCACAAATGACAGGATTTCATCCTTTTAATGGCCAAATAGTATTCCACTTTGTATGTACTCACCACATTTTCTTTCTTCATTCATCCTTTGATGGACACTTAGATTGTTTCCTGGTTCTTGTGAATGGTGCTTCAATGCATGTGAGAGTGCTGATGTGCTTCAGCATACTGAGTTCTCTTCTTTGGAATATATATGCAGGAATGGGGTAGCTGTATTGTATAATACATCTGTTTTTAGTTGAAGACCCTCCATACAGTTTTCCATCATGGCTATACTAATTTACACTTCTACCAAAAGTATGTAAGGATTCCCATTCTCCACATCCTCACCAGAATTTCTGTAAAGGTTCTATACAGTCAGAGGCAGGGAGAATAGCTCAGTGGTAAAAGTCCATGCTTAGCATGTGCAAGGCCTTAGGTTCAATCCCTAGCACCCAAAAAATAAATCAGTAAAGGTTCTATAATCAATCTAATGCAATTATATTATAAAAAATCAACAACACATCAGAGGAACAGTGCAGGAGCAGGGCCAGTTGTATATGAGGTCTTGTTTAGGGAAAAGGATGTAGATTTGCTATATTTAGCTTTCCATGTATGAAAAGAGATTTAAATTATACCCTTCTTGAAGTAAAGTCAAAAATAAGTGAATGGGATGCCATAAAGCTAAAAAGCTTTTGTACTGCCAAGGAAACAGTCAAGAGTCAAGAGGTTTCCTATGGAAATGGAGAGGATCATGGGCTATGATTCCTATGACAGGGGTTTCATATCCAGAATCTACAAAATCCTCAAAAATCTCAACTACAAAAACACTAACAACCCAATTAATAAATGGGCCAAAGAGCTAAATAGAAACTTCTCTAAAGAGGACATTAATTAAGCCAATGAATACATGAGAAAGTGCTCTAAATCACTAGTAATCAGAGAAATGCAAACGAAAACTACATTAAGATATCACCTTACGCCAGTCAGAATGGCAAAAATGAAGAAAATAAACAATAATAGATGCTGGCGGGGCTGTGGAAAGACAAGCACACTAACACACTGTTGGTAGAGCTGCAGACTGTTACAGCCCCTCTGGAAAGCAGTGTGGAGAATCCTCAAAAAACTGGGGATGAGCCACCATATGACCCTACTATTCCACTCCTGGGTATTTTTCCAGGGGATTTAGAATCAGCACATCATAATGACACAGCAATATCTATGTTCATAGCAGCTCAATTTACTATTGCTAGACTATGGAAACAACCCAGATGTCCCTCAGTGGATGAATGAATCCAAGAACTGTGGTACATATATACCATGGAATTTTACACAACAATTAGAAACAATGATATTGCAGCCTTTGAAGGTAAATGGATGGCTATGGAAGAAATTATGCTTAGTAAAATCGGCTTAACCCAGAGAACCAAGAGT